>JAUZST010084278.1:0-20218 GCA_034779995.1 Parotocinclus haroldoi
ATATATATATACAATTCAACAATTCAGTTTTCCTGGCTGAACACTACTAGTTTAGATAATATTCTGAAAATTTGTGTTTCATCAAGTGGACTCCTCCTTCTCTCTTGGTTGTGTGCATACCAATATTGCGTTACTCTTATAATCACCTACCAGTCACCATGGAGAATAAATCTGCAGTTGAGGAACATAAACGTGATTATATTCTGTAAGAATTCACTATAACGAATAATAATAATACACTATAAGAATTCAACTGGATAAATTTCATTTACAAAGTGAAAGGATTTTGTAGATTCAATCTTCAGTCTTTTTTTTCCGGATCCAATCACTCCAGATTCGGAGGTTTTCCTCTGTGAAACACTGCTTCAGAAAGCTTAGCCCAGATCCATCACTCTGGGTTGAGGGTTGAGGGGAGAAAGCAGGACACATGCACACTTAGATGCAGACTCTTTATACTGTGACCAATTAGGGCGCAGAGTTACACTTTCAAAGAAACAGAAAGGTGCGTTCTACCGAGACGGAGATGCAGACAAGAGGCATACTTTTGGCACTCCACCATCAGGAAACACAGGCATTGAAGGCTAATAAGAAAGTGTGCTAGAGGTGTGAAATCCACTCCATCTTCACACTCCTGCTATTGCACTAGCACTAATTATTCTCACATGTACTTGATGGGAAGGGCATCTTTTGTAACTGGCATTGCGACCTAGAAATGGATTTGAGTACTTGAAACACAATAAATGCGGGGTACATTGTAAATGCTGTATTGTTCATTTATTTTGGACTTTTCAATTCACAGTCTAGAACAAGCTGTGCATGGACACATTTCTTGCCATGAGGTATTAGAGCTAAATTGAAAATGTTAAATTATGTTTGAGATAGAAACGCGTGTTCAGAGGTGTTTTTTGCACAATGCCATGTTGACTGCTGTAGTTCTCACTGCTGTCGGTCGCGGTAGGACTCCAAGCTGAGATGCGCCTGGATGCTTTTTTGGTTAGAGGCCTTGACGGAAAATATAGCATGAATATTGTATTTTGTATTGCTTGGGTTTGAAGCAAATTAGATTACAAGCGTAACAAATGCAATTTTGTTACGAAAGGCTGTACATAGTGTACCGGCAAATGCAATTCTTTTAAACCTCTCAAACGGAAAACAGAGAAAAAATAAATAAAGAGGAACTGCTGCATAGTACTGTACTGTACACTGCACTCTACCTGTGTTTAATTGTTCAGACTGCGAAATATAACATTCTGTAGTAATTCTAGAGATATTAGGTTGTTTTATTACATTTGGTCGACTGTTGCTAACTGTCTTGCTAACTGTACGTTGCACCCAAAAACTGCTGGCCAAAATAAAAAGGTTATTCAAGTGTATTTCTAATGCCTTAGATATTATTTATGCCATTCTTTTATTTTGTCTTTTTTAAAAAATGTATTTTCATGAACGTTCACGATTTCTATTTTGTCAACCTGCAGAAACGAGTAGAAATACGACCGACATTTGGTAGAACCTCAGCTCAGAAGAGCATGATTCAGAATGATCAAGAGGAACCCAAATCATTTAATGACAAATGACTAAATAAAAAATACCTCTTTGTTGAAACACTGCTTTTGTCGTGATCCTACTAAACTAAGAAATCAAACACAGCATATCACAGGTAAAAAGAATGCACAGGGATGCACAGGGATGCACTTATACACACAGCACAGGGAGCTAAGAACAAGGTATACAACACAAGGCGACACAACAAAACGACCCAGTAACAGGAACAAACTAACAGCATATAGAGTTTAAACAGGGAAAGCATACAGTACCTGGCTGTGTAAAGAGAAAGGATCATAAGAGAGCAATGGAGGATAATGTTCTTTAAAGTAGGCAGCCAGATAGCTAATCTCAAAATGATCTGAAAAACTCAAACAGACCTGTATGACCTTCAGCCAGCTTCATGACGTCCTAACAATTCAGAGGGTTATATTGGCATTATTACGTTTCTATCCTGGAAAGTATTCTTGTAATTAGATAATCTGAAATCTTAAATTGATATCTCTTTCACTAACAGGCAGAACATAATAACAAGACCATTCCAGTATTTGGAGAAATTAAGTGGAAAACACACTGGGATTCTTTGAACTAAAAACGAATATTGTTATTATAATATGGATAGATGGATGGATTTACCGTCCAGTCGCGCCCGACTCTCGGTCACTTGATGGATCATGGATCTCCACACATTTCTGTCTTTCATCGATGTGATCCATGAAGTATTTCGGCAGGATAGTGGAGTCGTTTGCCATTGCTTTCTCCACCCCTCCCAGTTTACACGGCTGGGGTGTTTGCTATTATAATATGGTAAATACTAAATGAAATTGTTAGGTTCTAAAAACCATAGACTGTATCTAAAGGTTGCCAAGAAGGGTCTCCACTTTTAAGGTTCCACTAATAATTATAGCCCACATCTGTGGAGACCCTATGGTACCTACATAAGGACCTCCTCCCTTTGTGAGGGGGTTGTAAAGACAGCGAGGGATGGAAAATACATGGAGGGAAATAAATGAATGAATGCATTTTCAAATGTGATGGTGTCCATTTAAAAAGACAAAGGGGTGACATTTAAAAATGCTTCAAATAAACAAAAAAGTAGCTGCTCCAGAGACTAAACGTTATGGAGAGGAGCGCAAAAAACTGGCCTTCATAACAGGCAGCAGGCATAACATAAGAGATTTCCCCACTGAGAGCAAATGCAGTGGATGGTTTGAATGAGGGTAGGTGTGAGAGTTGGAAGGTTGAAGGGCCACTCTGCTCTCACACATCCCTACTCAATCGAAGACCTATTAAGAGTGTCATGTGTATTAAAGTTACCACTCTTCCCACAGGGCTGCCAAGAGAAAAGGCCAGAGTGGCAGCTGCCTAATGGAATAACATTCATATAACTGTGAAACATTTATGAAGCCCATTGTTATATAAGATGCACATGGCTAATGCATGTCAAATCCTATAAAAAACACACCCATGATTTGAACATTTTTCACCTGACATTGCTCTTCCTGTCTTGATGCTTTTTAATCAGACAGGAGATACAGGAAGGACTATGACAGAGAACCTCTCAAAATGTTAGGGGTCTTCAAAGGCTTGACAATTGAATTTTAAAACGTTGAAAGCGAAAGTAAATAAATAAAGGTTTTTTTAGATTTATGTATTTAACTCAGGGTGGCATGCTGACTCGGTGGGTAGAACAACTGCCTCACAGCAAGAAGGTCCTGGGTTCAGTCCCAGGGTAGAGCGGTCTGGGTCATTTCTGTGTTAAATCGGCATGTCCTCCCCGTGTCTGTGTGGGTTTACTCCGGGTACTCCGGTTCCTGTGGCACCGGCTGGCCTGCAACCCTTTGTGGATTAAGCGGAAGATAATGAATGGATGGGCATATTTAATTGAAAAACTGTGATAAAATATAGTTTTAAAAAATTGATTAAAGAATTGTATTACCAGAAGTAATATCCAAATGTTCCAACGTCTGAAGAAACATGATCAGGACCGGTCTTTTGGGAAGGCTAGCAGCCAAGAAAGCACTTTTTCAGGAGTTGAACAGAGCGAAAAGGCAAAGATATGCTACAGCTCACAAAGGTTGGATTGAAGATCAGTATTAGGGATTTGATCAAACCAAGGTTATAATTTTTGGGTCCAGTCTTAAGTATGTTTTATATGGTTATTATACCACTGCATATACCATACCAAACAACATATCTAAGGGGGCCTGTGACTTCTGCACAGTACTGTTTCTGTTACAGTGTAAAATCATGCGCATTACAGCCTTTTCTGTTTTAATATGATTGACTTTAACAGCCAGTAGACTTTAGAACCCGAGCCATGGACATAATTACCTCCATTCAGTCATAGTCCATTTAACAGGTTAATTACAGAATAAAAAGGCAAAGCAAAGTATCATGGTTAAGTGTTGCAGTGGAAATCTGAAATGTGTCGTGGAATTCCATCAGCAAAGGCAGAGGGACGTCTCTGTGACACGCTGCGCTCGTTCGTGTCTGTCTTCTGTTGCAAGATTCACCCAGGATTTGAACACAGGCTCTCTGAGAGGAGCCTCCAGAGCATCAACCTTCTTCAGATGGCCCTCGAGTGCTTCAACGTACCTCAGAACCAGAGCTTTATCGTGCATCTGCAGTAGCCCCAGAGTGTCCTCCTATTTCAGTGGATCCTCCAGAGCATCTGACTTCTTCTGCTGGTCCCCCAGACTATCCGCACAAGCCCTGACAGAACTATTACTGTACATGTTTTCTCTGGCGTTCAAGAAACTGCCATGTGTTGTTACTGCACCAATGTAAATTATGCTGAAGAATATGTGTCAATGAAACTGTTAAGTGGTTCATGGACTGTAGAGCAAGGCCAGCTTTAATAACTCCAGTCAATAAAAGACATTGTTTCAGGGTCTCAATACCTTTGTGCTATGCACTCGAGGCTAGATGGGGCCGTTCCCATGGAGATGCTGACCTTGTTTATCCATATACAATACCTCTGTTTATGTTTGTAATTTGCCTTCATCTCTTGTATATTGGTCCTTCTGTTTGATGTCTGTATTAATTGTAATTCTCCAACAGTGAGATTCTAATTAACTCGTCTCGTGTGCCATCTGTAACCCTTACCCTTTTACTTACGCCTGTAAGGTGTAACCCTTTCTAGGACGCCTGTAAGGTGACATGATGGATTTGAGTTCGTAGAGGTCTCAGTGTCGGTGATCACAGACTCATGCATAGAGAAAGAGGTTTTTGCATCTTACCTAGGGTTGTAGATGACCTGCAACGTGGCCTGACAAAGAAAGATGAAGACTGCGTTCAAGTAATTTTGATCTATTATTTTACGAGTGGGCTTCTCAAAAACTCTTCAGCGTGCTTTTCTATTTCTGCGTTCCATTTTGTTTTCACACTGTCTGCAGTCTCTCCTGAATTGCCAGTCTAGGAAAAATGAGCCAGGGACTGAATATGACTCCCTGTGCTCCTCATGTTACAGCAAGCATTACATAACTCAGACCTTTAAATGAAGCTCCCTTCATGCGGTTTTCATGATGCCAGAGCGAGGCAGTAGTGAAAAATTCGATTCTTCTAAGATACTGTCAGCCTGACCTTGGCTGTATTACAGCAATCAAAAGCTGATACTGACAATGCATACTTTTATGTCTGGCCCTGGTCTGTACAGTGGAATTTTTAATTCCATGGTAGTCGGTTTCCATGGCAACTTGTTTAAAAAAATGTTACCTTTTCTCTCGAGGGGACAAAATATTTCCTAAACGTACAGGAAAACAATCCAAGAATGTCTGAGTTATATGTCTATCCCCTCAGCCCTGCATAAGGAACTGCCATTCATCTGTAACTGAGGGGCGAGGGATTGCTGTGGGTTACAACCTTTGTCAAGCACTACAATATGGAGTTACATTCACAAATGACAATTAAAACCTTCTTTTACTGCGCAAAAAAAAAAAATCCTCGTCTAAATCGTGTCCAGATGTTTTTTACTGAGCTCTGGGGCCGCTAGAACTGACCTTCACGCAAAGGAAATGGAAAATATGGACACTGTGTGCTCTAGGCCAAAGACGAAAAGGACCATCCAGACAAATGTAACGCTAGCACACAGACTCAAATCCAGCGTTCAGGCGTTTGATTAACAACGGCAGGCAAAACTCGTAGTCGACAGTCCGAGGTCAAACACAGCACAGGCGATCAAAAACCGAGGGAGAAAGCGAGGACGAAGACGGATAAACAGGCGTAGGTCAAAACACGGTAAGTGGCGATCATGATAGTAAACAGGCGTAGTAGAACGAGGGAACCAAGGGTGTGTGCTGATGACGGAAAATGAGTTTCAGGTGTGTGCATTAGAAGGCTGGAGAAGGTGTACGTGTGATAGGCTAGACTGGTCGCGCAAGCAGTCTGTAGGTGTGACAGTAAAAAGTACGGTTGTGTCAGTGTCCATGGACAAGGTAACTTTTTAAGTAATTTCTGTGAGTGCAGCATTACTGCAGAACACGTTGCCTTCAGTAGGACATCTTTTACAAGGATGACCATGTATTTTTTACCAAGACAACGCAGAACCAGGTGCTGCACAAAAATTGACAACAATGACCTTGCACACCTTAAGACGCGTTTGCAGGACGATTGGGACAAAACAACACCCGAAACACTGTGAGTGTAATGAGAAGGAACGTTAACATTACAGTGTGGGGAAGCTTTTTTAACAAATGTAATGAAGCCGATCAGACAAAACATGAAATAGCTTGTTTCTTGTCTTGCAAATGTAAGATTGCATTATATTTCAATTTTCAATTTCAATTTTATTTATTGAAATTCTCCATACTCATCCAGCTTTGCAAGATTTGGGGTTGCATTTACACTCACTGAGGGCTCTTTTCGGAACACCTGGACACCCACATGAATCCTTGACCCCAACCTTAAAACAGTCCAAGCGTTTGGCGGTGGTTTGCTTGGTACACATAGAGTTACTCCATTATACCAATCATTTGGCATTTAAATGAATTATTAACTAATGTAGAGTATGTCCTCCCCCCCCCCCCCATAAGAATTCAGATCCATGCCCTAAAATGAATATATTAAATACGTATCTGCCTCTCATTGTAACCACAGAATCAGGGATATAAACCACTGATCCAAAATATTAGGACCGCTCATGGATCACAAAACACATGACAATACTGATCGTATTACAACTATGCATGTGAAGATATGGGATATGTCAGATCAGGGGTGTCAGTCCTATTGTCTGGGAGCCAAAACTGGCCCACAAATTGGTGGACTCGTGGAACGTCCTGCGTAGGAAATTCTAAAGCTTTTCTGACGTGTCCGCTGGTTGGTGACTGCTTATCACAGGTACTGATGTCTGCCCCAGGCATTTACTAACTAGATGTGAACTGGGCTTGCACTTGTCAGTTTGATCTATCAGTGATCCACACAAAAAAGTGGTGTTGTTTCTACATTTAGAAACATTTCTTTGAAGCTAATGGACTTAAACCTGAGCTATGTAGCAGCATTGATTTTTGTGATCATTTTTGATAGCGTGGGCAAGACTGAATGCTTAAATGCTGATTGGTATTTAATGGAATTGAAACTCATTATACTGCACAACCCCTGTCCTGCGTTGAAAGTACCTAAAATGAGCTTGCAAACTTGTTTTGACTGAATGTCCTGAAGTATGGATTCTTCTTCAAGAAGAACCCAAACAAACATTTTTTTACTAGAAAATGACCTCAGACCTTGGGCTACCAACGTGGGTAGCATTCCTGACTTCATGAAACATTTATTAGATTTCAAAAGCATAGAGGGACTAATACATTTCTTTGATTTCTGAAAGAATTGCTAACAGACGGCGCAGTGGTTCAGGGGGGTTGCAAAGGGGGGCAATGATAGGGGACAGATTACAGGTTTAAGTAACTGATGGTAGTCCTGGTGGTTTCTCTTCGTTCCCTCCTGTGTGTGTGTGTGTGTGTGTGTGTAAACGGTTTGTTGAAAGCAGCTAAAAAGAAAGAAGAAAAGCTGACAGTGGACTGTTGAGTGATTTTTGTTGGGTGTATCGTTCAAAATTCTGAATCCACCCGAGGGTTCAGCTCAGGCTTAGAATAAAAAGAACATACTTTTTCCAACTCACCCTTGCTCTGCTGTGTGTTTGGCTGCAAACTGTTACACATGTATTCTCTTTGAATCAAATAAACGAATGCATTAGGAATATCATAACTTCATTACATTTTAACGAACCCTCTTCCACTTGCAGGAGTTACAGCTTTGTATTCTAGCTGGCACTTTATGGAGGTGTCTATACTGGAGCTTGCACATCCTCAACCTTATTTTTCAGGCTATCCATCAACCAATATCTGTATTCCTTTGTCCAGTTCTACCCTGCGAGCCACTGTGCCACCCAGTCACGCTATTGTAATTTGGAAATCGAAAACAACCAGACATAAAAACGCTTGTGATCTAACACATATAGTCATAATAATGTTACACATACAGTATGTATATTACAATGAGTCACAGCTATGGCTGCCTTTTACGTCACACTGTGGTATACTGCCCCCACTATTTACAGTATGTTTAGACTGAGCATGCAGAGGATTAATGTGCGGACCTTACACAGAAAGACCTGCCTGGCTTACATGCAGGAGTTGACAGAAACGCCCGCCGAAACAAAAAATGGCAATACAGCACAAATGAGTGGCAGTAAGTAAACACATTATGAACGTATAACTGCCTTTGATCTTGCACAATCTGCCCTGCTTTAGCAAATAAGTCACATTAGTAGGCAGCTAGTACACCTACACACTCTCTCAACACACAGCCATGTCCAACGCTTAAATGTAATGAATTTTTAGAGAAAAAGCAATATTGATCTCATAATATCTCTCTATAAGGCAAGTGCATACAGCAGCACTACTGCTGACAGCTTCGGTAATGGGAAAAGGAATCATGACTGTGGGATTCATGGGTAATAATAAATCTTTATGCCTTTTCCTTCTCCTGTTAATACACACCTGAATCACTGCTATATGAAAAAGAGAGAAATCCTAAAAGAAGAATACAGAAGTGAAAGCCAGTGCGTTGTGGTCTGTGTTTTGGGGTTGTGGTTGCTTTTACTGGGGGATTCCCACTTCATTACTGTAGATGACTTATGCTGAGTCTAACCGTTACCTTTATGAGTGTGATGTCACCTTAAGTAACATCACATTTCCTTACGATTCGCCTCGAATCTTTATGCATATCCTTCCAGGTGTGGCCACTCTCCCACCTGCCAATCAGCTACAGTGTCTGGGTTTCACCTGCTGCTAATAATCTCACAGGTTTTTGAGACTGACATTCGTGTGCATTTGATACATCGGTGTGGTTTATCAAAACTGATTACACACAGCTTTTAAAGGCTTTCCCCTTCTTAGATGTTATGGCATGCCATATTGCTGTGCAAGCAGCCCTCTCTTTTCAGTGTGAGAAGCTCAAAGCATGCCCAATGGGCACCGTGGGCACGGCATGTAATAATATACAACGGTTTATACAGCAAATTACGCTGTATTATATTTAGATGCATTTTATCCTTTCTATCTCTGTGCTATCTTTAAGCATTTTATAGCGTTTATGTTATTTGCAGACCATGAGCCAGAAACCTGGGTTATTTAGCCTAGTGGCTCTATTATAGACATTTACTCCCAAGCCTAGCAACCGCTTCTAGATATTTTTTAAACTGTGTACAAGTGAGTACATGTTTCATTATGAGCAACATTCTAGATGCTCCTGCTTCTTCCTTGCCAGTGATATTATGCGGGTCTCAGAATTCGGATCATACTCCATGGAAGGTAAGGGCTTAGGACACTTTTTCAACAGGTACATGCAGCAGTAGCTTCATGAGCACCAGTGTGCAAAAGATGAGAGGGTGTCCTAGAAACTGAAGTTATTCAACCAGTTCCCTAGGCCTTCCCGGCCGTCCCACTTGTGGTGAAGTAACACCTAGCCCTAGAGGCCTAATTAAGCACGTTAACACCTGACAATCTACAATGGTATGTGTGATGCTAAACTGTGTATTTTGAGAAGGCCAAGTGATCCCTGTTTATTTTCCAGTGCCCAAGCTCACCACGTTGTTGGTCTGCTGCTGAAGAGAGCGAGAAGGAGGAAGCAGCGTGGCAGACCGAACTGAACACCATGTGCTTTCGAGGATTCTGTGTTGGCTGTACAGGAGATGAGGAACCAGAGCCAGTGGGAAACAGGGATCAGCCAGGGAGGGGCAGTTGCCTTCCAGTTCAGCCCTCCCAGCTGAATGGGTAATCAGCCAAGTCGGATGTCACTGTGGATTAACGGCCTAAACTTGTTGCGTTAGGGGACACTGGACCTACAAACTCCGCTGATGAATCTGGAGTCCTCCCATGCTCGTTAGGTAAGTGAGACTCAATGGTGATCATTTTTATATAGCTACTGCCTGGCATTCTTTTTATGCTACATGCACAGTGTTTGTTTAGCATTTGCAGCAAAATGTTACACAGCCGAAAATGATGGGCCAAGTGCGACATATTTATTCTGCAGACATACAGAGAATTACAAATTCGGAAGCACTCGCCACGTACTGACCAACGGACTTCTGCTAAACGTCAGCATGTGACGCGTCATACACCAAGCGCCCTCTACTGGTGGAAGTCAACCTTCAATAGACTGACATGACTGACAGACCATTATACTGCACAGGTTCTTATAGTAGTTGTGTCTGATCTTAATGTGTTGTAAATATTGGATAGGGGCAACAAATTCGATTTTTCGTCTATTTTTCTATTTTTTGCATCAGTGGTTTTAGCGCCCCAAAAACACTACAACATTCAAGAGCTAAAATCAAGAGCTGTTTGAGAGCCGAAAGAGACAACTCAGTGTAAAGATTCAGATTCACTGACAGCCACATGACAAGCTGTGCAGCTGGCTCTGGCAAGATGTAAACTCAGCGTAGCTTTGGGTATTAAACTAATATTTTCTATAGTAAAACAAATAATAAGTAAAGGTGTTTTTTAATTAATCAAATCAAATCAAAAGTGGCTTTATTGCCAAAGCATTTAAGCGTTAAGTAACAGAAACGTACATCACAACAACAATAAAAAAAACCCCAAAACAACAATCCTATTAATAAATACAATAAAGTAGTATTAACAACTGACATAAATGGGTAACACTTCTAATTACAAGGGAGAATATAAATTAAAAGAAGTAATTTTAACATAATAACATAATTTAATTATGTTTGCAAGTGTAATGTGATTATTAAATATTTAACTGTAATTTAACTGTTACATTACCTCAATACAGAAAAAAGTAACCATATGCATGAATCCAAATGTGTATTTATATATTTATTTGTTTTATGTATTTGGGACCCAAGGATGCAGGAAGGAAGGGACCCCACGACGTATAATAATAATGGTAAAACAACAAAAGAGGCAGAGCAATAGGCTCTCAAATTACAAAATGGCACCCACAGCTGACGCGAACCGGTGACGATGTGCGCCGATACGACAGAGGGCAGACGTGCAGTAAGCATGAGAAGGCGCCCTTTTGGGACGCTTCCCAAATCGAGACGAGGAGCTCCGGAACGCCAGAGGACGAGCCGGGACGTGTCTCAATTGGAGCGCGCAGCCGGCTGGAGTGAGGCTTGATAGGAGCCGAGTGAGGACGGGAAGAGAAACCCTGAATCTATCCCTAACGGGCCACACACCTCTGGGGTTTCCCCTGTACACATCTGTCAGCTCTATACCCCCCGGGATGCCACCGTGTGTATTCGATGGCGATGAGTCACGACGTGCGTCGGCCAGGTAGCTAATTACCGAACGAAGGCTTGCGTGCTACGGTTTAAGCGCTTTAATGCGCTATGGTGCATTAAGGGACGCGAGCGAGGGGACGACGTCGACCCTGAACAACGCTGGGGCTCGTCCTATTATAGTAGAGACCCCAGGTGTTCGATATCACATCGTCACTTAAACACCGGATATAAACGGCGTTGCCGGACGCTCTGGGGCTACTGGGGCGAGCCGCGAGCGCACCGGGAGTTTGAGGTAAGCCTCGTAACACATAGTAGGGCAGATGGACACACACACTCTCTCTCTCTCTCACACACACACACACACACACACACACACACACACACTCATGTTTGACTCTCTATCTTTGTGGGGATCTTGCATAGACATATTTGTTACTTTAACTAATTAATGCAACACCGACCCCTGACTATAACCTGTGTAATCTAAAGCATCTTGAATTGGTTTTTCAAAAGAAAGTTGCAGTTTTTCTCCCCACAATGTATCAATGTACACACACACACACACGCACATAAACACACACCCACACAGGCTGCTGCTATACACGGAGTAAACCTTTGCACACATGGGAGAACATGCAAACACCACATAGGTAGTATGATACGACAGTGCCAACCACTGTGCCAATGTGCCACATATTTGATTTGATTTAATACTTATATTTTCGACATGTTTCATGAGCTATAAAGCTATATAACTCATCCCTGCGCAGAGCTAAATGAATCCTGCACATTCCAGAGACAAGGCACAGCAGGCTGCGTTGGATGATTTCAGTTCAAAATACTGTTCTTTTTCCCCCAGAGCACCGTGTGAATCACACCAGTATATACACCCACCTTTCTCTTGCTCCAAATTGATGTATGATTATAATCTTGGGGCTGAGTCAGTTTCACTGCATCTTTATTCGAGCAGTTCTGGCCCGTGGCCAGCGCCGAGCCCAAACAGCTTCATGATTTGTGATGCTGCAGTGTTGCGCTGCCTTTTTCTCTCCTTTGCTTGGCAGAGCCACTGATGTTGCGGAAACGGGAGCAGAGGCAAATAACTAAGAGATTGAGACGGATGAAAGCAGCAACAAAAGGGAAAATCTCAAAGGACGAACTCTTGAGTGAGATCAATAAGCACATGATAAATCCAGTATGACCCTCTCCAAAGAGGATGTGAATGTTATAACACCAGGTACTGTATAAACTGCCGTTACCG
Source organism: Parotocinclus haroldoi (assembly GCA_034779995.1). NCBI lineage: Eukaryota > Metazoa > Chordata > Actinopteri > Siluriformes > Loricariidae > Parotocinclus > Parotocinclus haroldoi. The sequence goes on from JAUZST010084278.1 coordinate 12,546, forward strand.
GGTGAACGAACGAAAGATGGAGCACGATGAAGTATCGATACTGTGAAATGTCCCCTGCTCGTCACATTTTGGATTCAGTCATTATCTATAGTCATTAAATAACCCGAGCACATCTGTTTCCTATCTGCAGTATGTGTTGTTGCACTTTTTTTTTTTTTGGTCAGATTGATAACTCAAGAGCAGAATTTCCTGCGATTGATTTCCTTGTTGCATAGTGTGAGCAAACAATTGTGCAGATGGTGTTGGAGACTTTCACAGCTAAACACCGACACGCAACAATAACACCTTTAAGCGATCCACTTCTTTTTTGTTGTGGTCTCCTCACCTCAATGCTTACTGCTTCCTGTAGCAGGAGAATTTCTCATGTGTTTTATTTGTAAAATGAAGAACATAGGATTAGCCAAAAAGGCTCAAATCAGGGTTCAAATCCCACCTCTGCCAAAGGTGGGTCCCTGAGCAAGGCCCTTAAGCCACAATTGTTTGGATTGTATTAATTGTATTAATTGGAAGTCGCTCTGGATAAGGGCGTCTCCTACATGTCATAGTGAATGCCAGCAGTTCATTTCATGGTTCTCTAATCACACCACCAACCTTTCACATCGGAAGCCCAGCCTGGGGTTCAAGACCAGGCCTTTAGAGACCTAATGCATGAAAATTCCCATAAAATGTGTGAGGAAACCGGAGCACCCAGAGTAAACCCGCACGGACACAGGGAGGATACAAACGCTGTGAGGCAAGTGTGCTAAACAACATGCACCACAAGTGGTAACTGAAGAGATAAAAATCAAAAACAATCTGCATTTCTGTGCCTATATTAAATATTAAACATTAAACAAACACAGTAAGGGGCATCTATGCAGCAGGTAATTTGACGAATTACCCTTTATATGGAAGTAATTCACATTAAAGAGACTGTAGGTATGGATGAGAAATGTGCATTTAGTGAGCACATTTTTGCTCAGCAGGTATAAACCCAAGAATCATGATATTGATCTGAGCACAATGTGATATTTTATTAAAATCTCGGCTGAAACTCAATGGGAGGGTACTGACGTCTCATTTCTCTCTTCATTTAATCTCACAGTTGTTTAGGAAATGTGTTAGAAATAATAAGGAAATCTCGTTTGTGTTTATCTTTTGGCTTTTAACTCTCGACTGCTCATTTGTAAGTGGCTCTGGATAAGGGTATGTACCAAATGCTGGGGAATTAAAGTAATAAATATACAACAACCAGTTCACAACAAGTTATATGGAACCATTCTGCATACATTTAGGAAAGAGTTCGTCCCAAATTCCATGCCTACCATAATCTTAACCCTGGTAACAAATCGAAGATATGTCATAAGAAACGTTTTGAAAAAGGTTGACTGAAAAGGTCAAGGTTTCCAAGGAGGTCATATGGCTCCTTAGTGTGTACTGACATTATGGATCAACTTTTGATATGTTAATACAAAAACCCAGGACAGGATGCCTTTACAGATACACACACTGCCAAGATAATTGGTTGTGACCTTCCTATATAGAGTACAAAAGTTATGTTTTCACAGTTGCCGAACTAAATACGGAATATCTCTGCAAGCAATGAGGATATAGTTGTGGGACAGAGAGCCATGAACAGGGTTTCCATGACTGAGCAGCTATACTCAGTCCTGAGATGGCCTTGAGCAACGACTAGTGCACGTTTGGCATCGGAGTGTAGACAGATGGAAGCCTGTCCAATGAATGAATACGGATTTGGCTAATGGCAAGTAATTGCCTGCTCACAACCATAGTGCTGGAATTTTGGTTTTTGCAACTCTTAATTCTGAGGAGTATAGCCTTTATAGCCAGAATTTTGTGGAAAGTCAATATTGACATCCTAAAACATGGGTATTAATATTGTGCCTCTCAAGCCACTTCATGGTGAGACTGTTCTCAAGATAATTCTTGTCTCACTTGTTTTACCATGGAAAACACAAAACTTCATATTGTAGGTATGTGTCACTCGAAGGGCTTAAGGTACATTTTGGAAGATTTTGAACACCCAAACTTGCTTTGAGTATTATGTCAAACATTTAATTGCATTTACGATTTTATCATATTTACTTTCTCTCTAACGATGGATGTGATGTGTTTAAAACCATACACTTCACCACAATGAGAGCCCAGCAGTTTGCTGCAGCAAATATAGCACCAGCCCCTTGTAGTTTCTTTACTCCAGGGTTTACTAGCTGACAAGTAATGGTAGAATATGAAATCCACCATGGTTTCTCCTTTTAACACCAAAGTAACTCCAGCAGATATTCAGGAAACCAGTCGGTATCATTTTATCATCCTTTGAACTCCTAAACATGAGCTCTTCTACATCGTCTGGTCTGTAAATTCCCTGCCACGTCATTCCAGAACCAGACAAAGAGGGGAAAAAAAGAAATCACCATGAAACATATTCTGAGCTTCACTTCTGATGTTCTCAGGTCTCAGGTGTGACTTCAAAGAGAACATCCTTTCACTTTTATGTTCCTCTTTCCTCCTTTTCACTCTTTACCACCTGTGCTCTGTGTACTGAGTGCAACTGGGAGTGATATCAAAAGGGAAATCTTGGTAAGTCCCTTTTTGCCTTTTCTGGCTGTTCCAACTCTGACACTGTACTGTACTTAAAGATCAAGACTCGGTTAATATATTGCATTCATTCATTTGGCAGACACATTGAATCCAAACTTACTTAAGTCAGAATACAGCTTCATGCTTCACCAAGACCTTGGTTTAAAGCTTTCATTTATTTCATCATCTTATTCAACAAAAAGCAGCTGAGGGGGACAGATGTTGTTACAATACACCGTCTATGTGTAAGATGTGGGTAGACTGAACATTCGGTCCCCCACCAGCTTGGTGTGTCTGCACACCTCTGCAAAAAGGGACTCCTCAAGATATGATCTCACTTCAGCCATTGCATCTGCTGATGGAGTCTTTGTAGTTTTACTAGTTGCTCGTTCTTCAAACAACCTCCAAAGAGCTTGTGGTTCCTCTTGTTTGTGGTCAGCTGCCTCTTCTCCATCATGGCAGTGGACATGACTGGCTGGATCTTCCTGCTGCAGTTATTCTCTGAAGAGCTCCATCAACTGCTTTATGTTCACTGAAGGACAGCTTTTTGAATCCTGTGTCAAGTGTTTTATATATATAATAGTGTTATATTTTTTTGGTGACTCCCCCATCTTATATGCAAAAACTATATATATATATATATATATATATGAATCTATCTATCTATCTATCTATCTATCTGTCTGTCTGTCTGTCTGTCTGTCTGTCTGTCTGTCTGTCTGTCTGACTGTCTGACTGTCTGTCTGTCTGGCTCAACTGTCTCCAGAACAGTGCATGCCTCCTGCAGTATAGGAGGCAGGAGGATCAACAGGTGCATTGATAACAGCCAGAGAATAAAGTAATAGCTAATAGATTAGCTTTGATTTGAGTTTAATGTAGTAGAGTTGTATTTTATCTGAATAATTCATTGGATTGATTGTTGTTTATTGTCACATATACATTGTAGCAAGTACAATATACAGCGGAATTGGAACCATCAACCCGTCCAAACATACAATATAACAAGGTTTGGTTGGAGAGACAAGACAGGAAGATGTAACCTTGGGAAAACTAGAATATGATAAACATCGGGAAAAAAAGCCCGGCCGTACATACACATACTGTCCTCAGAAAAGTACAGCATGAGAGCACGAAAAAAAAAACCCTCCTTAGCACATAGGCACATATAATGACATTTGACGGAAGACTAGAGGGGGAGCCAAAGAGTCGCTCGCCTGAAAGCACCAGTCCGTGTCCATAGCACAGTAAGGAAACTTCAGGACAGGCCAATTTGTGGACACATTTAGTGCTTGTAGCTGACATTTTCTTTGCTTATTTCCACTTTTTTTTACTGCTCCTTGTGTTTACCTGATCTCCCTCCCCTGCCCAACTTGTGCCTCGCATGAAAAGACAGATAATCTCAAATAAGTAAAATAAAGAAATACATTTTAAGAAACATGGTATTGGCAGCATTGTTAGAAGAAGAAAGAAGAGTAAAATGGTTAAAGAAACTAATTTGTGGCTGAACAAAGTCATTTTGCATGATCTTGCAAACCAGACGTGCCTTTGTAGGTAACAATTTAGGTCAAATGTAACTTCCTCTGCTATACATTTTGGACCATGATGATCTTAACGTACATCACATTAAAATCATGTTCATTCATTCATTATCTTCCTCTTAATCCACACAGGGTTGGGGGTCGGCCGGTGCCCACCCGGCAACTCGTCAGGAACGACCCTAGATGGGGCGCCAATCCATTGTAGGGCACACACACACACAGTCACACACTAAGGGCCAATTTTAGAGACACCGGTTAACCTAACATGTCTTTGGACTGTGGGAGGAAACCGGAGTACCCGGAGTAAACCCACGCAGACACAGCGAGGACATGCAGACTCCACACAGAAAGGGCCCATGCCGCTCCACCCTGGGATTGAACCCGGGGCAGTGGTGCTACCCACAGAGCCACGTGCTACCCTAAAATCATGTATTGTAAGTATTTTCTTCTATTTTCTCTAGCTGGTTGTTTTCGCACTAACACAAACTTACACGGTCAGCAATTGGTCTCAAAGTCTATGCATGAGCTCTGAGGCTGACTCAGCCTAAGGAGAAATCCTGGCGTATTTAAGCTCGGGGATACAGGAGCAAAGCAAATAAATGCCCTGGACTGGATTAAAATAAACCTCTAGAGGCACTAACCACGCCATGCAAATGAAGCCAACCTCTTCAGCATAGAGAAAAACTAATAAAGCTAATATAATTGTCTGAACAAAGGTTATAAAGAGCCTGCAAGCCCTTTCAACGTGTTCTGTTTAAGGGAAGCTTACTAGCTGTCCTCATTATGATTGTTTAATGATTTTCCAGTACGATCATGATTAAGTTTGCCTAACTTAGCTTTGTCTTAAACTGCACTTTCTAACCTCATGTATTATCTAAAAGTACTTTAATGAGCTCCCCTGAGGAATCCGTGCACTCAAATTGACTAACATGATGCAAAAAAAGGAATTTACATAATCAACACTCCAGCACAAATTGTGTAGTTATTTTATTAATGCTACCATCTGGTACATCGAATGCAATCTTAAATGCAATTTTAATGAATTTACAATAAAGCTTGTGTTTGATGAGCAGTTATGTGATATGGATATTATAAGGTAAAGAATTTGAACAACATACCCTAAACAAATAAAATAATGGCAGTTGAACACAATATATAATACATGAAGCTATAGGGTCTCAAAGGGGTTTCTCAAATGAATGCTAAAACCGGAAAGGGCAAATTGCTAAAATGTGCTAATAAGCATTATAAATACCATGGCAATAATATCGTTCTCCCTCTAGCCGGCCTACATATTGTTAAGCAGCTGTTATAGGGAGCGTATCGTAATTATGAGTGAAAATGTGCACCACATAAAGACTGTCAGGTTAAAGTGAAACCGATCAGATATGTATTTTTCTGGATGAGCGATGTTGTATTCTAGTGTCAGCTAGTGGGTTTAGAAAGGGATTGAGAGAGGTCCTGTGGGAGGAACCGAGTTCAAGCGAGAGCTAAAAAAAGCCACACTTTTACAGGAATGGTTCATCAAAAAAAAAAGAAAAAAAAAGACTGTACATTTTTCACAATGTAATCATTAAGGCAAGACCATTTTGGTGTCTATTCTAAGCGTTTACAGCCTTCAGTAACTGTCCTTATTTAAATTGACCTATAGTCGGTCTGAGCATTTGTTATTAAGGGTTTGCTTAAGAGCTCAATCCTCGTTAGCTTGGTGAAACTTTGAATTTGGAACCTTGAACACTGGGTCTCAGGAACAGCTGTTTCCAGAAAGACTTACCACAGGAGCTACATTATTGGAAGATGTATTAGAAGAAGAACTTTGCATTTGGAATATGTATCGAATAGTTATTATGCTGGATTTTTATTTAGGGGAAGATATTAAGTGCAGAGATACAACGTAATGGACTAGCATGGATGGCACATTCTAGAAATTATAGAAGTACTACACATTAAAAATGTTTGGTTTCATTTTGGTAGCTTGCTTTTGCATCTATAAGCTAAGAAAGTCAGCATTTTGATTGAGTGCCAGCACCACCAGAGAGAAGCAGAGGTAATCTACGAAGACAACCTTGTGAACAACATTAGCCAGAATCCATTGGTTTACTCATAAGCATTATTATGCTGCCCTTAGTCATTATGAGCTCCGTCTGGCCGATTTGATATTTGAACTGATCAAGATACAGGTTGTGGTTTCTTTTTGTGAGATGCTGCCGGTGAATGACGTAAGGTTTGACAAGGTGAAAACACAGCTGAGGAAGTAAATACAACTGAGGACACAGTGGAATAAGAGGGCTGGATGAGCAAACTGAATTGAGAAAATGAACTTAAAAGAAGTAAGAGGAGATCTATGCTTTGTTGCCTTGATCAAAGAAAATCATCTGCTGATTGATAAAATAACGCACATTAAATATGAACAGTCAGACATGAAGCAGCCCTGAGATCAGTCTGAAAATCAAGCATAAATAAGAGAACAGGGATTTTACCTGGCCTTGGTTTTGCTAAGCTCAGTGGGGTTCAGCACATGGTTATTCTCTAAAGGGATCCAGTTCCCCTTCAAGGTGATCATCTCGAATGCTGACGGAAAATCAGAAAGTTCAAGCGAGCGGCATGAAAAATTCATACCTATTAGCAAGCATGTGAAAAGAGACTGAACTCATCCTGAGCCATTAAAGTGAATGGCATTTTCCTTTATGTAATGATTGATCAATAAAAGAGGGTTCCTCAGCTCTCTGACTGCACGGTTCTGGTTTAAAGAAAGCACCATCCCACAAGCCCAGTGACCAGATATGTCAAGATGAATTAAAGGCACTGGAATGTCTCCAGGATCATGAAACTGGAAAATCCTTCAGAGAAGTGCTTAGGGATAGGGGAGAGACTCCCCACTGTATCCTCGTATGAATTGCCTGAGGAAGGCATCCTTGGTGCAGGTCATTCCTTATCCTGCACTGATTTCAGTTTCAGATTTCATGCTAATTGCACATTCATTTAGGACAGAGATGGTACAAAAGTACACTTTGTTAAATCATTCAAATTAAAGTGGCTAAGCTCAGCCTGTGTTCTTCACGCAAGTCAAAATGAAAGTGTTAGTCCCAACCTTCTCCTGTGTCAACGTACTGCAGTGAGAATGCAGAGAATGTGAGCGATAGTCAGCGGGAAAAAGTCATTAGGCTAATGATAATTGTAAGTGGCGGTAACAGAGGAGGGATACGTGTAGCCCATCTCGCGCCGCATGGCCCTCAGGCTTGAATTATTGACCTGTGTAGCCGTGCTACTAAACACAGAGAAGGGCAGCTTTGAGTGATGAAATGAGATGCTGGTCATTGCTGCTAATGTTCTTTCTCATGCATAATGCAAAGCACGTGCTAAGGGTAGCAGGAAAAGAGTAAAAAGTAGAACTAACAGTGCCGAGAGGTAACTAATCTGTATATTTGTATAACTAAAATAATTGCAGTTTGCATGTTCTCCAGCCTCAACCTAGAGCATGCTGGCTCCTCCACCAACTTGTCTTCTTCCCACAATGCTGAGACTTCTGCTGCACACATAGCCAGACTATATATA
>JAUZST010084289.1:0-20218 GCA_034779995.1 Parotocinclus haroldoi
GGTACATGTAGAGTACAAGTTTGCTCTTTTATGAACCATAAAAGTAAGCGTTTATACATAACAAACTGTGAAGTATTGTATTTATGTTATGTAAATAAGTAATTTAGTAATAAGTATTGCAACTAATTAGGTCAGTCAGGCATTTTTGAAATATTTCATCGCCTTTATTGTACCAGTGCAATAATAATTATACCATGTGCAAAAAATAACAGGAACATTTTTAAATCAGAGTATAGCACTAACTCAGTGTAACTCCTGTGAAATGTATGATCAATTAAGTACCCTTGGGGGGGTAAGGGGATGGTTGTTAATCAGTTTCAACTGCCTTAGAGGCACACTAGAGCATGTGCACTAGAGGAGCAGCAATGAGTATTTCTGCTTGTATTTTTTACATTTTTTTGCTCGCTTATATTTGTCACTTATTTATTATGTAATATTTGCAACCAAATAAATATTGTGTTTTTAAAAGCTCAACACAACATTATGAGTGGACAATATAATCATTATGATGAAGTAAGTACAGGTGTTCAAGCAGTGAGAATGCAATTAACAGCAAACATCAAATATATACTGCTCGCAAAAATTAGTTGAGTTAATGAAATATCCCCTAATGATACATTAACATTAACACCCGTACAGATCAAGTATTTATACAGTATAATAAGTGTTATGTATTAATGCATAAATACGTAATACATATGCAATGAAATGAAATGGTATGGTATGTGATTTGTCTGAGCTTTCTCATACTTGGTGGTGGCAATCTTCTGTATGTCATAGAGGGTACAGAGCTATCAGAGACAGAGGCTAGTGCAATTATTAGCAAGCACAGTTTGACTGTACAAACTATTATATCTAGGAGGCTGGTTTCTGTTAAGAATGGAGAATGAAATCGGTCAGTGCCATGTGATTTTACACATTGATCTGTCATTTACAAATAGAAGAGAATGCTGAGTTTAAGTCAGGTTAACAGAAAGACAGAAAAATACCTTTGACCCTCTACAGTTGGCCCTCTGTATTCAAGGGTTCTGCACCTGTGGATTCAACCAACCATGGATGGGAAATATTCAGAGAAAAAGTTTTAAGAAAACTTTGAATTTGCTATTTGTTGAGCACTACACTGAAACCACTCAAATGAAGTGATGGGCAGGTGAAACCTGCTGTTGCCTCCCATTTTACAGATCATTAGTCTCTTTCCCAAGCATTTGATGTGTGTCTCATTTATTCACGTGCTGACTTTTTCCTTCTCATTATTCAAAAAGTGATACAATATGTCAATAACTTAAATGGTTGCACGTTGTATGTGTAATCTAGAAATCAGAATGGGAGTATGTGCGTAAGTTTTATTCCATACCATATTAGGGTGTAAGCATGCTCTGGATGTAACGGCAGAGGCAGAGACACTGCTGGACCTCAAACCTGGGACACCACGGTATTGAGCAATTTATTGCTGCACGGGCAGAGGACCTAATTCTGTTCATAAAGTTGTTATTTATAAGGTTTAGTGCTAGAAAAACCTTGCTCTCTATTGCTTGCAGTCAGGCCAGTCTAGCCCTCATACCCTCTTCTTCCACAGCCATTACTTTGTAATGAGTGCAGCATTTAAAAAAAACTGCGTAATATCCCTGTAAAAGATGATGTCTTGAAGGCAGCATATATTGCTCTGAAAACTTAATGTACTGTTTTGCATTAATGCTGCCATCACAGAATTGTAAACAGCCTTTTGCAAAGATCCTGGATGAAATGCCTCCAGGTCTCTTGAGCAGTATAATGAAATTATGCACTCTAGACTGGGAAATCTGCAAATCCCTTCCCATCTCTTGTTGAGGAACATTGTGCTTAAACATTGCAATAATTTTCCCACACATTTGTTGACAAACTGGAGATCATCTGCCCAGCTTTGCTCTGGCGAAGGACTCGTGTTATTTTATTTTATTTTATTTTTTACTTATTTTGGAATGAAAATGCAAATGCAGGAATGGATTAATTAAATGAAATGGCCTGACAAAACACGGAACCTCTCAGCTTTATACTGTCAGCAGTGACGTAAAAGTCAATGTTAGAAACACTGTGTATTTTCCATATTCTCCGTACCTTTTTTTGAATTGGGCTTGTGTTTGCAAATTCTGTACTGAAAACTCGTATATAGAGTTTCAGTACCAAGTACGTAATAGGAGAAACAATATAAAAGTAAAATAAAGTTCCCTGTGATTGACCAAAACGTGTTATGAAAACCTAAATATATATGCTGTTAGAGTCTGTGTTGAGTACACAGTTACATTTTTAAATTACAACAAGCAACGAGCAAATGGCACATATTTCATATTTCGATTTTTTCATAGCATGATTTGTTTAAATATGGAAATATTATTTTATTTGTGTCTTACTGACATTATGCGCATGTGTTGGTTACCAATCGAAAGGAGTACTTACAAATAAATATATTTTAAGGTGTTTCTTAAAAGGTATCAGCGCATTTTAAGTTATCAGAACTGTGAGTGTTAAAACACAAGAACGTATTTGCAGCAGCAGTGTGCAGAGATAATCATACTGCATGCTCTTAAAGCTCTTATTGAACAGACACAATGTTTTTGTTCACTGTTCACTTAATTTCAGATAAGCATATTAGTCTTGAGCCAAAAGTGTGAGGTAGATCCAACAGCAAAAGTTCCTGCATTTAACCCTTCAGGTCATTTAGGTCAAATAGCCTCAGGCTATTTCATGTTGTTTTATGTTAAATAGACCTTTACATAACAACAAATGTTTTACTCACTTATTCCATGTAAGTGCTGTATGTCTGTATATTCAGAACCAGAGATACCAGAGAACCGAAAAGAAAGACTCATAATGCTTTGTGGTTTAAATATAATAAAATGCAACTTATTTTTTTTTTATTAAAACAACATTTAAAAATAGATATTATGTATAAACCTATGAAAATATACTATCTTTTGAAAAACAAACTGTATGTCTACTTGCATTACTTTTCATTTGGCAAGGTTGCTCTACAATCTGATATTGCATCTGTTTGAGCTGTAAAAGCTTACCTTGATTCTAGTGCTTTACAGTGCTTGTAATTGTCACCAAATCTCAAGAAGCCATTGCTATCCAGATGTTTTCTTAGGGAAACTAAAAAAGTTTAGTATAATAAAGAAAGCGAAACATCAGATGTGTACATTGTGATATACTTTTTCTGGTCATGATATAGTATATTCTGTAAATGTTAGCATACAAATTATAAAGTGTTTTATATTTAGGTATAATTATGTGTGCAATTAACTTCCAAGTACTAGTTTGTAGTAATTGCTGTTTAGCAATAGCACAACTTTTTGAATATTACCTATACAAGAACAGCAATGTTATAATTGTCAGATTTTGCTAAGATGTTAATTAATCATAGGAGCAGTTTATGTTCATGACAGTAAGTCCTCTATAATCCAGGATTAAAGTGTAACACTTCAGCATTGTGGCTCACAGGGCAAGCTACATCTTCAAACTGCCATTTCAAAACATGTAGCCAACAAACAAGAAACTAAGAATTAGTTAATGATGAAGGGTAAGTGGGGGGAGTGTGCTCAGTAGAATGCAACAGAATAAACTTTGGGGAAAAGTTTCATGTAGAGTGATTTGATCACTAGTATACCACTGATTTTCTGTGTTCCTATACTTAGTTTTTCGTAAAAAATAGTCTAAAACATCTCCTTCTACTTAATGCATATGCATTAAGTGCCTCCTGATAGTGTTGTTGGTCTTAGTGTGGTGTACAATCAGTTAGCAAATCAAAACTAAATTTCTAGTTTAACAATTTGTATGCATGTCCTTCTAATAAAATTCCATTCTGGTTTTAATGGTCACTAGAGTCATAAGATTGATAATAAATTCTAATATGGAATAAAATTCTGTCTTGTTGCTCTGGACATTGGTCATCTCAACAGTTAATCAATTCTGCTGATCCAAAACTAGAGGAGGGAGTTAGAGTTTGAGCAGAAGTCTGTCATTCATCTGAATATTAGCTACCTTACCAGTCATGTGCTTGCTTGCTGTTCTATCTCGCTTGATGCGTTTAGATACTTTTTTAAAAGTTACTTGTGTTTGTGTGTATTATTTTATGCTACTTAATTGTAACGGGTTGTAAATGGCATGCTTTTGTTTGTAACCCAAGTTCCTGTATAATCTCTCTAACCTAAAAATATATATAAATTGGTTTTCACTCATTGCTGTCTATCGATGTATTTTGTTGTGGACTTCTTGCAAAAGTCACCATTGTTCAGAATTCTTTATCGGTTCAAGTTTATACTGATTTAAACTCATTGCGGGAATTGATTTATGAGAGACCAATTCTGGTCTTCTTTGATATGCTACATGAATGCCTTCTCATTGGAAACACTTGTCCTTTATATCCAAAATAGCAATCTGGCACCCATGTTCCGGAAATAGCCTAGAAGATAGACCCCTACACCCATTACTTGCTGTATACTATACTATAAATACACACACACACACACACACACACACACACACACACACACACACACACACACACACACACTAATATAAGATTGCTATATAAATATAGTAAGAGTGTCTGCATATATATATACATACATACATACATACATACATGTATATATATATAAATATATATATATGTATATAAATAAGACAAGTTCCATGGAATACATTACCATCAACATTACCTATTACCTGTTTACTATCAGCTCATGCAGCAGAATTGGTTTAAAATGCTGCATTGTTTCAATAAGAATGTATGCATTTGACAGTCAGCGTGTTGTTTGGGCTCAGGGACCTTGTAATCTTAACGAGATCTTTATTCAGCAGCTCCAGCATATGGGGGATGATTAAATTACGCTGATTAGAGAAGGTTTAGAAGGCCGCAAATGTGGTTTCAAACCTGCAAACAACAGGAAAACAAGGACATGGGAGTGGAAAAGAATTTGAATTCTGTCTTAATATTAGATTAGACACCATGTGAGAAACAGAGCTACAGAAAATGATTTATTTAGCTCAGTTAGATACTTAAGAAGCTGCTAGATGCTTTATAGAGTTTCTATCAGACTCATCAGATTTCGTAACATTTTATTAATGTATGATTATTTATTTATGAAATGTATGAATTATGAAATGTATATATATATATCTCATTCTGATTTTCATTCTGCTTGGTGACTGGCCCTTATCAGTTAATCAGTTAATATCACTTAATTTCAGTTCCAAAATGGTGAAATATGTACAACATTTTAGGTAAGATTGTCTTAATCTATCTTAATTATACTTAATCTATATATATATATATATATATATATATATATATAAAACAGAATGAAAATCAGAATCACTAAAATGAATATAATACCTATCCCTACTTATAACTCCCTACTGAATAAAAGAAAAGTGAGTGGTGTGGGTGAACCAAGCCTTTCAGAATGAAGGGGTTAATTGAGTGTAAAAAAATAATAGTAATAATAAAACAACAGCAATAGTAATAATAACATTAAAACATAGGGAAGTCTATGGTATACTATATAACATGAATTGGTGAGACTTTATCTCATAGCATGCAAAACAATCAAATTACAATGATTATGCAATTTTAAAAGTCACATAAGGATATAAACAAGATTCAAGAGAAAGGAGCATAATAATTATAGAAGGAATTCAAATGATAAATATCTAAAAATGAATTAAACATAAGAAGTATGTGGAGTCGAAACAGGTGGAATATAAAAGACGACAGAGTATTAAATATATATATAGTGCAGGAGACAAACTGAATGCTAAGCCAGAGCTACCTGCTCTGAGGCCTCCACAGTCACTTCATTACTGGAGGAGATAGTATAGGATCAAGCCCTGTTCTTTCCTCTTTGTCTTCTTGGTATGCTCTCTCATTCTTTCTCTCTCTCTCTCTCTCTCTCTCTCTCTCTCTCTCTGCCTCTCTCTTGCCCTTCTAGGCAACAGATAGTGATGGAGTGAAACTGACACCCATTTTTAATAAGATTCTGTTGTTTTTCCACTCCTGTAATGCTTTTATTATTGCAGATTCAAGTCCACGTGAACCATATTGATCACAAGACTGGGACAGAGGAGAGAACATTTTGAAACAAAAGACTAGGTGCAAGTCCAAGAGTTTCTCCTAGAAAGCTTTGCAGCATTTGTAACTTTTTTTACCCTTTACCAGGTCAGTCTAAAACACAATAAATAATATTTGTTATATGTTACATGGACATTGTTTTATTATTGTACAGCATCTATAGAATCAGCTATAGAATCACTGGCTTTTAATAAAGATGGGTATAATACTTATTAAAATGTAATTTATATCACACTGGTTCTGACTGTTAATTTAAGTATATTCTAAGGGAAAAAACGCTTATAAATAAGAAAACACCATATATGTGTTTATATTATATTATTTAGTATCTTGGGCTGATTTCCAATTAAATGTATTTTTGTTGCGATAGATTTAAACATACTGTGTAATACAGCAAAGAAAAGGCAAACAGCATTTGTTGTAAATCATATGAGCCATGTTTAAAATGTAAAACATTTTATTTACGGTATCGTATTATAATAACTTAACCTTATCATTTTAAAACAACTGATTTTAAATACATGCCCAGTTCTTGTACACATGGACTGCCTGGACTACACCTCCCAGAGAGTAGGCTAACCAGAGTACTAAACGTGAACACGTGATTAATTAAGCCTGCCTAAACAGTGATCTGGCTTCTGAAGCAACGTTACAAAATATCCGTTTAACGTGCCCTTACCTAGCGATACTGAGCATTAACGTTTATTGTTACTGCCTGCATGGATTAAGTTTTTGATCCTGCTTTTAATATTACGTTTGTACCTCACTCGACTTTACGCTTTTTACACAGCTACACCACTATTTGTGTATTGGATTTGTTTGCCGGCATCTTGAGCATACCAATAAAGAATAAACTACACCTGCCTTTGTCTCATTATGATGAATAAAAATAATGAAGAGGCAAAATAATTTGTCCAATAGTCTGTAAAAAAAAAAGGGGTGTATGTGTGAACGAATAAGACATAGGCCGAACAACACTCAAACGAATGCTGGAGAGAGACCGAGCATCTGTGAAATTGCAGGAGGCTATAGCAGGGTACGGCTACGCATCACTTCATTTGTGGCATAAGACCTCTAATATTGGATGTTGAAATGGGAATGTAAGTAATGATGTTACCTCTTACATAGTCCTGAAGGTCAGCAGTCTATGTCGGGGCATTGTGGGAAAGTTGCCCCAGTCAGAATGGATGTCTTGTTTATCTTTGACTTTGGCCTAGAATTTATTATCGTCTTGCCCTGGCTGAGGAACAGCAGGCCTTGGGAACAAACATCATGGGCTCACTTCCCATTTATCTCTCTCTCTCTGTCTCTCTCTCTGTCTCTCTCTCTCTCTCTCTCTCATTCTCTTTCCATATACCTCAGTCTGACCATATTCTGTTTTTAAGAGTGATATAATAGAAGGTTCCACATTTATGTACTTAAAGTTTGACATTTGACTTGTGGTTAAGGGTAGTAGAAAATGTGCATCAAATTTAGACAAATGAAAGTACGCACTAATAAACAAGTGTGTGTATGTGTGTGTGTGTGTGTGTGTGTGTGTGTGTGTGTTTGTGCATCTGATAGTCAAGTGTCAGATAAAGTTCAAATGCATATCATAATCCAGTCATAGTCAGATTTCTGCCATTTTCCACTTACTCAAGAGGTCATGTATACAACATACTCTGATCTCGACTTTAGATTAAGAAATCAGATCAAGCAAGTCGGAATTTACTCCAATAATTGCTTTTCTGAGCATTAATAATTTATAGAGCATACATAACCATACTACTATTTTAATTGTAGGAAAACCTAACTCAAGAGTATAGCATTTTTGCTAGGGTTTACTTATTCGTCTACTTATTTTGTGAGATTGTTGGCAGGTTGCAAAGTAGAAATCTAATTATTACAGGAAATATAGAAGGACAGGTGTCATAATGCTTTATAAATGATGCTTCATAAGTAGCATCAATGTAAAGGGATTTTTAACAGACATGTTCAAATACACTCTAGAAGATGTGTGTCCGTGTGTGTGTGTGAGTGTGAAAGTAAGAACTTGGTCCTGTGTCCCATTATTCTGACCTGTCCGCCTTGACTTAACGTCTTGTTAGCAATGACAGATTAACTCCATTTCCAGATCACACAGAAGCACACACACACACACACACACACACACACACACATACAAACAAGCATTATATACTATAATGGTAAAGGTTTGTTTGAATTGACTTTATATATTTAACATGATGCTTGAAATTAGAACGCAAGTAATCATTTACAATGTATTATGAACTGTTTCTATTAATGAATTGGGTTACAGGTCTGAAGTCAGTGGTGTCTTAATTCACATTAATCAAATTGATTTGTGAGTTGCTCTTTTGGGCAATGACTTGCTCTGCATTGCAAATCGTACTGCCAATCAAAGTGTTTGTAAATCAGTCTAGGTGTTTATAAAAAAGAGGTAACCTTCCTTCAATTTAAGTCTGCAAAACCACATTTCAGATTACATATCAGATTCCTGGTGAACAATCAATACATTTCATTTAAATTGGATAAATTATTTGCAATATAAACATGTACCTAAAGTCCCATTTGTATTTCATTTTTGAAGTTCACCTGTGCATCAAGGAGCTCATAAACAATCATCCCTGTTTTCGTGTTTCACTTCTCTCAGTTATACAACAACATAGGAAAGATTAGAGTAAACAGCTGAAAAAGAAAAAAAAAAGAATTAAATCAGACAATTCCTCTGAACAAAAAGCTACACTGTAAATATACTTAACCAATGCAATTAAGCTGTGTAAAACGCTTTAATGAAACGAACAGGAAGAGAATGCAGGTGTATTCAGAGAAACAAAGGTGGAGCTTTTTGACAAGAAGCAATCAAGGTGTGTTTGCCATAAACAGGGATAGTAAGTAATAATCTAATCCTCATTGCTACCTGTAGCAATGCTAACTGCTAACTGTAGTGGAGCATAGGTAAAGGTGTAGAGATATTTATAAAAATGATATCATTTTATAAATCATATAAAATCATATGAAAGGATTTAATATTAAATATACTACTGTAAAAAAGTGCAGTAATTCCTTGGCTTACAAGATTAATTCGTTCTGTGAGCGAGCCCCTAACTCAGTTTGCTAGTATAGAAAATTAAATCCTTATCCTCATTAAAATGAATTGACATGCTATTAATCCGTTACAGACCCTTTTTTGTTACGAGTTTTTAAATAGGAAATATATATAAGTATACAAGTAATAATGCACAATAAAAGAGAATGTGAGACATTCATTGGCTTTATTAAGTGTACTTACCTTGAAGATCACACTGGTGGAGGTGGTTGGGGGAATTTTTCATTTACTGCTTTATCACTTAACTTATTCGCTACACACTTCATGCTAAATGAAATTCAATTTAACTTAAACACTGTATGTGCTGTGATTAGTAAATCAGTGATCTAATTTAAAATTGCCAGGACTACTTTTTACATCTTAATCTTTATCAGTTCCTGTAGATAACAGGAATATGACTGGTTGAAATGACAGCTTGAGTCTGTAATACTAACTATTAACTACTAACATTAGTTGCATAATAAATAAGGAATGTTATCCATAACATTACTTAGATATAAGTGTATACTTGTGTAATATATCTTTTAGATCAGTTTATTGAATGGTTTGATCTGTTTGTTGTGTAACATTCCACTCTGCTGTGATATGTACCCAGTGAGTGGATAACAAAAATGGTCTTAAATAACACCAAAAATTAACATGTAGGTTTTTTTAGTTTCACTCTCATTAGTGTTGATAAAAGACAAGTTGCAACAGTCTATACAGACTTCCTGCTATCATTTCTCCAGCTATCCACATTTACTATTTAGAGCAGTGCTTGTGAAGTTAGAGGGAGGCATGTGTAGGAAAGGACACAAATTGGTATAAAGTCGGCTGGACAGAGACGATTAGAGGATAAGAGAGTGGACATGATTAAGCTATAATGTTGTGTTCCATTATTTAAGCCTCGCATGCTACATGCCGTGCCACAAAATCAAAAACACAACATAGTGCAGACATACTGAAAAAAGTCTAGAGGTGACCTAAGAAAATTCTCCTCTGTCATTTGAGTGAGAGAAAAACAAAAACATAATGTACTGTTGACTACGTTTTGCCCAATAAACCTTTATTTGACTTAACAATGTTTTTTTTATATCCATGTTATTTTATTGTATTTTTCTAAATGAGTAAATCTTGCAGGACAGTGGCTTGGTTGGTGGACATGCCTGCTAGGTTAATTGGTGTCTCTAAATTGGCCCTTAGTGTGTGACAGTGTGTGTGCATGCTCTACGATTGCCATCCCATCTATGGTTGTTCCAGAGTTGCAAACAGAAAAAAAAAATTACCAAATGTTTGTATATACATTGCTCACAAAACTTAGGGGATACTTAATTATGGGATATTTAATTTTAAAGTATCCCCTAATTTTTGTGAGCAGTGTATAAAGATAGTTTATGGAACATGGTGTGTAACACTAAGGTTTGAACTAGTTAATGAATAATTGAGTTATGGGTGCTCCTACTCATAAGTGTGACTTTCGGAACATTAAACAGTCTGTGCCCTGGCTTCATAGCAACTGGAATATTCCTGCTGTAGATATGCTGAATGTGTATTGATTTGTGTGTGTGTGTTTATGTTTACTGTGCTGCCAGCTGTCATAGCCTCTAGGCAGCCTTCTGCAGGTAGGATGACCTGAACGCCAGAGAAACTGCTCCATCTGGCACACGCACACACACACACACACACACACAATCACAAAAGCACATGAGCACAATTGGGCTTATGGCTAAGACTTTTCTCCATTGATGGGCCCTTATTAGGCAGTGTGGTTATATTTCCCTTGAACAAAAGGCATTTAGATCAAAAACCCTGGCCTGCTTTTGTGTTTTTACTGAGAGACTCATCAATGACATTACTCTGTGCTTGTGCATGGATCTACAGTTGGTTGGACGTTCCTGTATGTATCTTATATTTTCTTGCATGTTATTTTATATACTTTGCTAGTAAATGACATTTAATAATACTTTGTATTTAATTGTCTTCAAAACAATTGTCAATTTGTCAAATAAACTTTTAAAAAGTATACACTGACATGAAAATATTTCCATGAGACCAAATAAGTCAACAGCTAGGTGTATCCACAAATCAGACACAAGAGGCAGATGAAAGTTTTACCAGTTTAATGCCACATATTTGAAGCAATTAACAAACCGGCACAAAAGTATATATATATATATATGAACAAAGACAGCACAGCAAAATATATAATATATGTAGTCTCTCTGGCAAGGGAGTTCAGGGAATCCAGTGGCTTGCAATCAACAGGCAACATAGTGCTGGAGTGAAATGGTTGTAACCTGACGCATAAGGCTGGGTGGACAGCTGTTGAGTTAATGATCTTGTCAATGATGAAGGGGCCAAGATAATGGGATGCAAGTTTTCTGGTGCATATTGTGGGACTGGGATCCTCTGTCCACTGGACACAGGAAACCAGTCTATATGGGGACTGTGCTGAGCTCACTATGAGTACCCAGGACCAGAGAGTTATGGGGATCATTGCTAATATGATAATTACCAGAGAGTATAAGGGCCGCAGGAACAGTCTTGCGGGTTACCTTGGCTAGAGGCATTCAGTCCAGGGCATAAAGGGTTACAGGGTACTCCAGAGGCTCAAACCTACAACCAACTTGGTCATCTTTAGCACCTGAGTTGACATGGGTGAGCAGAAGGAGGACTTATGGGATAGTACTGCTTGATTCTGAGCTTGTTAGCGCTCCCACCACTACTGATGAGCAATGGCCAAGAAAATGACCAGGGCGGCAACAGTATAGACACTCACATGCTAGAATTTGGTAGAGATGTTCAGCAGTCAGTTGAGCCAGTCACATGGATTTTTCATCCGCAGGTTGATCCGACATCTGATCAGTGACACCACATAGTATTCCTAGCTGGATGGAGTGGTGCTGGACAGGTGTAGCAGGACAGGCTGCAGGGGAATCGGTGGTGAGAGCCAATACTTACTGTGATGGCGCCTCGTTCCACAAGCTGGTATATCTCTCTTCAGTTCAAACGAGAGCCCAAACCGGGAAAGGTCAGAAAGCTGAGTGTAGCAACTTGCCTGACTAATGCAGAATTTTGCCAAGTCATGTTCTGATTGTTTTCCCTGACTGGAGAGATCTTGATGTAAATGGTTCAGAGCTCCCTGTGAGGGAAGCCTGGTTCTGTGGCTAAATTAGAACTGCATTTATTTAATTATTATACATTATATTATACATATTAGCCATGTTATGCCCTAAGCATAGGTACTGACAATGAAGTAAATGCTGGTTTCATGACTTCTAAAGACTAATTTGGGAGGATCTATCTATAGGAGCCATCACCCATGGCACTCCCTAGAAAAATACATTTGTTCCAGGGCTTCTTTGGTTTACACTGGCATCAGCAGTGGATATTTTGTGTGACTCTGAGGTGACGTAAGCCAAACAAGTTCCACTTACACAACTCAAAATTGTATTGTGCTCTGTCCATCCCATATAGGCTCAAAAGAGCCTAGACTTTATTGCTGGCCCGTGTGTCTGCGTAAATTTTCCATTTTTAAGTATACAGATCTGTTGTTTGTATGGATGTCGGTGTACAGGTATATTTATATGTGGCGATTCTCAACTCAGACGCTTGCATCTGGACCTATCACTATACAGTTGTGTCACTCAATGGCCCATCTGTGCTCTTACCTCTGATTCCTTGATGTAGAAGCTAAAAACGCCCATATACTATACATGGCGTTCTAAATTCTACAGTGGGTCCCAGGTCCTGCAGCGTGATCATGCAACAGTTCTAAGAACTATAAAGAAGTTCCTCAGATTTGAAATCTGTACATTGCCTCAGACGTTTTCCTGCAGAAATATATATGCATGAATGACGACCGAAGGGTTTGAGGATCCATGTGCAGAGGTTATATTAATAAAGCTGATCCAGCTGGACGGTTCCAAAATTCAGTATCAGTAAACAAAATCTATCATGTAATCGTTAAAGCAGATGGTGGGTACACATTTATACAGATCGCAGACAGATCGGTGTACATAATAGTGAAGAGATTCTGATTAGCATTCAGATGATGTAGCCCTGTGATGTGCTGGTGTGGTTATTACTGGTGTGGATGTTACAGCCTAGGTGTAGGTGGTAAATTACACAACATAAATGTGAAAAAAGTAACCATCTGTAAAATTAAACTTTGAAATCAATTTCAACTAGTCTGTGGTAATGTTAACATTGTGTTAACATAATTTTCACCATGTTGAAATAATTATATGAATGCAGAGAATGCTATGCATGTATTTTAATGGTTTATATATATATATATATCACCGTAGTACTGCTTATTCTGAAATGTTAATAAGATATAAAATATCTACTGTATTTTAAGTAAATATCAGAACCTTTATGATTCTGTTAACTTTAGCAGCTTATATGCATGTGAAAACCTAAAGCTAACAAGGCATGACGTCTACCAAATATGTGAATTCACAAATGAGAGTACCTTTTATATGATGAGTTTAAATAAATATTTGTCTCCACTGATCTTCCACAAGCACACTGCCCTCCATACTCAGATACTCTACCTACCTCTTAACTGAGTAGACATGGTGAAGTTTTGTCATATCACACACCTATAGTGCGAGTGTGTTCCCTGTGTTAAATGTGACATCCTTCTCCAGTAGAATAACGTTGTGGTCAGCAAAATGGCTGCTGTTAGCAGATGGTGTCAGTATTCTGCACTCAGCAAGGGGTCCACACACTTCGTCCTTGAAGGCATGTCATATCCACTATTCAGCAACTTCACTTTCTGCTTGAAGCAATGTAAAGCAAAAGTTACAGAAGAGGAAAGTCCAACTTAATACATTTTGTTCAAGTGTTGGATGGGAAGCAGGGAGGGAAGAAATGCATTTGATTAATGGATTTCAAATGTGTATTGATTTTTTTCTGTATGCTGCATTTTTTAAAAACAAATCATTTATGGGAGGAGTCCTAGTTTTGTTAGTTGCTGATCCTGACCTCTGTGTTTGCCCGTATTGCAATCAGAATCACACCATGCCGCATGCTTCATGTTTAATTTTTAAACACTTACACATGCTTATACTTTACGCAATTCCGCTTTTCTCTAACCTGGGGTTTGCTTTGCAGTAGATAGACAAACACTAGTAAAATGGTTAAACAAACATAAGTCATACCAAGAGAAAACTAATAGTAAAAAACAAGAACAGGTTATTAGCCAGAAATTAAAGTTTTAAGGCTTAAGCTTTAGGTAAATACAGTTATGATTCCCTTAAGTACTAACTTAATTCTTTCGCCCTTCCATTTAATACACCCAAACTTTCTCAAAACCAGAAAAATAAATACTTTTATATATTGCAATTGCAATATACTGCAATGTAAGTTATTTTCAGTTGTCCATAGCAATAGGTTTTGTCAACTAATTAAAATATAATGGTACATTAGAATGTAGTCGATATACTTGGTTTTCAAAATGTGTGTGTGTGTGTGTGTGTGTGTGTATGTGAGGTGGCATATTGTTGTGGGGACCATATAGATAAATATCCAAAATAGATAAATCTCTTTTTTTGCTCATTTTTTTTGTCAGAAACTGCAAACTACATAAACTAAAAAACAAGTCAAAAAAAGATGTGAATTACTGAGGTTAAGGTTAGGGTTGGGTGTAGATTAAGGTGTTAGTATAATGCCATGTGATGATGTGGGAAATATTCGCAGTGTTGCAGGCAAACAGGCATTTTACAATGCAAAATCGGCAGGCAAAATCAGAATCAGGCAGTCCAGGGTCATACATGGGATAATCACAACAATGTGTGAAGGGCAAGACGAAAGGCGAGGTCGGAGAACGGAGCTGAGTCAAAATGAGAAGTTGAGCAATAACAATAGTAAGGAGCTCTCAGAAGCAGGATAGGAACCAAGTGACTTAGCGATGGAAGTGTGTGAGCGAATATGTGACTGAATATACTTAGAATATAATCATTGAATATAATCATTAGAATGCATGTCCACAAACATTTGGACATATAGTTAAGGTTGCAGCATCACAAGCGGCCCATTTAATGCAGCCTGCTCAATATATACGATACAGAAGGTGGATATGTACAGAATTAATTTTATATTTGATTTAAACACCATCATGTTATCAGTAGTAAAGTCACAATATGGTATGGTGACAAAATGCACGCAGCAGAACCAGTGAGAAAGAGACAGACAGGAAAAAGCTTAACAGAGGGAGGGAGAGAAACTAGCACTGGCGCTCAGATATGGAAGCGTTGCACTCAGTGCCAGTCCATCATTCATAGTGCCCTCCTGTAGTTGGGTGTCAGTTAGCGGCCTTTATATGACCACCTGACTGAATCAGCCAATGCTGTCTCACACACACACACACACACACACACACACACGCCATCAACTCTGCAGTCCCTTCTACCCCTTACGACTAGTCGTCTTTCTGTCATCTCTCTGTTCTTCCAAGCTTCTGTAACTCCCCCTTCCTCCCTGCTTCTGATATCCCTCCAGCCGTTTATCCAGCTTCCCTTGCCTCTGCAAAGCCTTTGTGTTTCTCTGTCATCATGCTCTTTTTATGCCATCCATCTTTTTTGGGTTGCTTTCTGCTACTTTTTATTGTTCCATTAAGAATGTGATTGCCCCACCCTGGCTTACAAGTCATTTCATTATGTACATCGGTCTCTCTCCTCTCTCCTTCTGCACACCCTCCCATCTCTGTTTACTTTATTTCTTATTTATTGTTGATATTTTTATGTTGATGTATCTCACTGAGGGAGCAGAGAGGGCATCAATCACTGTCACTTAGTGTCACTCATCTCAAAGTGGGGTACCTCCCCTCCACGTTTTCCCTCTCACTCTTCTTCCATTTTGTCATCGGAGCACTCCGCCTGTTAAACTCCCACAATTCATAAATGTACGAAGCCATCTTTGGTCACGCATCTCCAATCTGACTAAAATATATGTTTACAAGTCTCCAAATGAGTATAGCGCTGGAACGCCGTCACTTCTTATTCCCATCGGCATGCCGGTGTGCCAGGCTCAGAGCAGCCCAGTTGGACGTGTGCAGCTCTTATATAAATGAATGATTAAAGTTAGGACACAGCCATGAGTCCCAGCCCAGCACTCTTGTTTAAAGAAGAATAGGGAAGCTGTCATCATTTGATGCATTGCCTGCTATCTTGAATGCAAAGAGGATACCTTAGCCACACACACATAAGCATACCTTGCCACCAAGCCAGTTGCTACAAACAGACTCTTTTTTTTCTCACTACTTAACTCTCTCTCTCACTCTCACTGAATGATTGATCTGTACTGGTTGGATTAGTGGAGATGAGTTGCTCCACTTTTTGGTAAGGCCAATGAAATGTCGACTGTGAGCAGGTGATCTATGATCATCAGAGTTCTGTACAAAGTCCTGGCAGTCATGTGAATTCTCTAGAGACTAGAGGTGGGTGAGCAGAACGTGTAGCTAGTGCTCAATGCCCTAACAGGGCGTCAACCCCTGCCTGTTCTTCTTAAACTGACTGATTAAATTGAAAAGCAGAACTGTAATTTAGTTCCACTGGTAGCATATCTCCAACCTGAATTAAATCTGGGTTCCAAATGACCGATTCCAGTTGGATCTTGAAATTCAAAAGAGCAAAGTGGTGTGTCTGGAAAAAAATCGGTTCTTTCCAGGTACTTTCCAGGCTATAAAGACTGCAATGTATTATCAAAGGTAAACCATCAGACCTCAAGCATTCTGAATACTTACTGTTTTCCTCAGCAATTACATCCCATAGTATACTAAAGGTACTAAATATTTGTACCTTAAACCAGGTAAGTGCTTACTCTGAGACCAAACTTGCTTGAGATTTTTCAGATGTAGGAAAGAATGTCCCTGTCTTTCATGTTGTCCTGATACACGTTCCTAAAGCTTATTCCACCACACCTTGTTTGCTGAGGACAGCAGGGCTGAAGGCAGTGTGAATGGAACTAAGATAGGAGTGATTAGCATAATCGAGATGGGTAGACTCTCAAAAAAATTGGCCAAGCCCAAAAGCACAAAACATGGAGAACAGGATCAGGTGAATGAATAACTGATCAAACATGACAGATGTATTGCTTCCTTGTAGGTCATTCAAAGCTTTTGATATTATAAAGTACATGCTTAAGTGTGGTATACTTTATACCAAATACATATTCACAGGATTACGGCATTACTGTTATGCCCAAGGGTTCTGAACATACAACAGTTGTCACTAGCACGGACCCGTAAACGGTTAACTACCCTTAGCCAATAAAGTGCAATATATTTTTGCTGGTAGTGAAGAAGGGTTATTTTTGAATAACTCTAGCAATCATGATTTTTATTCCACTACAACAGAACTGTTATTGCATAGTTTCATGCCATAGGGTAAACAAATTAAAGCTCTTAATGCAGACCTATCGTGTTATAAGGGAAAACCCTGATAAATCTCTTCTGCTTTAGAAAGATATTCCTGTAGCTCGATGATAGAGATGAAGGAATCAGATTGCAATAGATCTCTTTATGAACACTCTATGCAGTGCAGAGGAAATGAAAATCCTGGATTACATTAATCCAGACTCGATTATCTTATTCCTCCACTTTACTGATTAGATTTAAGCATCTGTTCGGTGATCAAATCACAGTTTAGCTGGGAAATCTAACTGCAAAACTACTTACAGAGGAACTACATTCTCAAATTAATTATGTTGGGTAAATGACATTACACTTACCTTTCTTAAATCATTTATATATAGAGGTTGCTGGTGGGTTTTGATGTGAGTGATGGCTTCTAAAGGCTTCACAAAAAGACACACATAATTACTTAGTTCACGAGTAATTTTCCTTTTTTAATTGGTGGTGCAACTAGTTAGTCATCCAGAGATCCTCAGGTCGATTCATGTTCTCCAGTTCAGCCTTTGTCCATGAGGGTTTTTTTTCTGCATACTCAGATTTTCTCCCACATTTCAAGAACATGTGTTAGGTCAACTGATATGTCTAATGTGCCTAATGTGTGGTTTTGCTTGTGGTTGACCCGGCAGAATTTTTCCCATAAGGAATGGCTGTTGACCCCATGTTCTCATAGGTTGTGTGACTGTTGACATTTCAATTAAAATTAAATATAAATTAACCATTATTGGTAATCTAGAATTAAACATGGAAAAACCATAAAGCCATAAGTACTGGAACAGCTAAATGATCCCTAGCCACGTATAGCAGGACATCAAAATTACCTTGAACCATACATATGTGGCCAATTTAGAAAACTGGGCTGTAAATATCTGGACAGCTCAATAACTTTAATAGTAAAAAAATATCTCGAAAGCTAAAAGACAAATAGCCATAAATATTTGGGCAGATGTATTTAAATACCTTAATAACACCTTAGCATTTATGACTATATTGTAATTCCATTGTTAACTGTAGATTACTTTTGTTTTTCGACTGGATTCTTTTAAAATGCAAATTATTATTGTGATTTAGTAAACCCTATTGGACTTTTCCAAAAAGTAGATCACGATTTTGGTTTGAAAAAATATCTGGACTGGACTTGCAAAACAACATACTTTTAACCACTATAATAATTTATAGTTAACAATAAAACTAACATTTAGCCCAAAAAATATGGAAATTATTTTAAATATTAAAGAGGCTCTAAGTACTATGAAGTTCCTTCAGTGTGAAAGTGCCTAATGTAGTAACCACTTAGCAACCACATAGCAACACACTAGCAACCATGTAGCAACCACCTAGCAATTATAAGCTAAAAAAGTGGATTAGCAAAATTATTACAATATTATTATTATCTCAACATTAGTAACAAATAAAATGAAAGCAAATTGAGACATAACATGAAATATCTCATGTGCATGCTGTCTGCAATAAAATCAAAGTAAAAGTAAGAAACACTGTGTTTTTTAATATACATTTTCTCATTTGGAGTTGGTACAACACAGCTCCATCAATGCATGTAATGCCTTGGGGGTCTGGAATATATTCCGTCAATTTACATGATTTCTTATTGAAAAAATTATTTTGGTACTTCTTGTTGTTTAGCATGTCAAATGTGTGTCATTACAGCCAGTTATGATACTTTTCTGAACTGATTAATAGCTATTTGTATCCAAATAGTCAAGTTTGTTACTGAATCTATCAATTATTTAGGGTTCTGTGTTTCCGCTCTCTGTTGTCTCCTGTTTTATTTTTCCATTAATCTAACATTTACATTTACGGCATTTAGCAAACACCCTTATCCAGAGAGACTTACAATTAATACAGACTTACAGTTCAAGCAATTGTGGGTTAAGGGTCTTGCTCAGGGACCCAACTGTGTCAGAGGTGGGATTTGAACCCTGGACCTTCTGGTCCAGTGCCTTAACCACTAGGCCACCACAATGCCCCAATCTCACAATTTCACCTCTTCAAAAGATTTACTTCTGCCGTAGTCAAAGTAAAATGGCTTTTAAATTTGCAATGTTATAAACACTGATTACTTATTAGAAACATTGTACTAATGCTAGAGATTGCTTTCATTTGTTCTCACAAAAAGCTTCAATACTTTATAGACTATATAGACAAATGTTTGTGGACATCCAAACAGTTACATCCAAAATATGGGAATTAGTATGGAGTCATGTGCTCAGTCAAGGCTGGCAAACCAATTCTTGGTAACAATTAATGACACATGAAATAGCATTCATTCATGACATCATGAGTCATCATGACTATGTATGTGTCATGCGTGTCTTTATGAAGGAGCAATATATGAATTAGTGTACTATATGTAGTGACTAAGATAAATCAATAATGTTAAGCATTTCTTCTTCATGAGTTCACAGGTTTTGTGTAAAATGTTTGTAAAATGTTGCACAAATTCTCTATGTTTAAGGACAGCAGAGCAGAAAGTTAATGGACTGATTTGTTGAAAATGGGAGCATAATATTGTGTCATATTGAGAGTCACTGGGGTGTCAGCACAGGCTATTTTACTGCCACTGTTTGTCTATAAAGACATATAT
>JAUZST010084299.1:0-20217 GCA_034779995.1 Parotocinclus haroldoi
ATGATCTATGGTATCAAATGCTGCACTTAAATCTAATAGGACAAGAAAAGAAACACGTCCATTATCTGATGATATTACCCATGCTGTTTGTTTAAGATTTAGGGTAAAACCTTGGAGCTTTGTGGCCCCAGCCATACCAACCAATAATACACTGCTCACTATTAGGGGATATTTCCTTATGTTTATTATTAAACTTATTTTGTGAGCAGTGTATTTATGGAGATGTATCAACCAAATGCAACGGTTCCAGTTTTTTTTCTTGGGCATGAAAATAGCCATAATCATCTTACATTTCATGTCACCTATTATCAGCCTATTTGTGCATATTAACCCTAAATGCCATTAAAATGGGTTTAGTGCAGCATGTGTGGCCTGAGACCGATTCCCTGATTGGGATGAAAATGCATGAACATTGGCTTCTGTAAACTTAATTAAGGCCTAGATGCAGACCTATTGCATGGACCAGCTCTGTATGTGTGTGTGTGTGTGTGTGTGTGTGTGTCTGTCTGTATGTCAAAGTTTATATATCACCAAAGTTTGTCCCCACAAGGATAGTGAAACACATTTAAGCAACACGGTTTACTTAAGTAAATAATGACTTTCTTTATTTTTTTTTTAACTGAAACTTTGTTATATAAATCTAAAAGAACTAAACTAATTTTTAAGTATGAGGCACAAATGTCCCCATTGGATACAAAGATCTGACATTTTGCCGGTTTCCACAAAGAATCTTTTTCATATTTGTTTTTTTAAATATCTAAAATAAACAACAACCAAAACTTTAGCTTTAAGTGCATCTGCATGGATTCTTTATATGAGATGCTGCTGTGAGTATTAAACATTGTCATGTCTGTGGACAGTCCCCACAAAGAGAGAATGACAAGTTTATGTGTGTGTGTGTGTGTGTGTGTGTGTATGTGTGTGTTTTTGTGTGTGTGTGTGTGTGTGTGTTTTTGTGTGTGTGCAAGCCCCTCATATTTACTTCGCAGCTCGGGTACAAAAGCAGGCTGGATGCTTTGCGGCAGGCATGTGGCTTTTCAAAATTCAAATTTGCCAGTGAAAAGGCAGCTGAGTTCCACCCAATTAGAGAGTTACCCCTCTCTCACAAAGCGCTGTGTTTGTCTGTGTTGAATAGACCTCATCAGGAAAAGCCCAGCCCCAAAGAAGCTATTCCACGGCAGGATCGACTGGAGATAGCGTAAAGTTTCTTTCTTTATGTCTTTGTTTATTAATTTTTTCTTTTCCTCTCGCTCTAATCGGAAATTCTGATCATTTTCCGCTTTGTCTCCTCCACCTCTCGAGTATTGAAAATAGAGATAAAAAAACGGAGACTGCAACGTGTTTTAATTAATTCTAATGAGTATGCAAATTGGCTCCAATCCTCTGGATAATGTGGTCTTTTCAGATTTCTGTGATTTGGATGTTTAGAAAGGAGACAGAAAACTTTGCCCTCTTCAGACACAATCAGTGCCATATTCATCTACTAGTCTAAGGATAAAAAGCTGAAATCTTGCCTATAATTTGCACGTTGGTTCGCTTTGCACCATTTTTACACAGTTTACACACTGTAAGGTGGCATGGCTTTAATACTTGCCCTTTAATCTATTTACACAAACAAATAGAGTCACATTTATAAAGCCTTGGGAAGGAACTAGAGTCTCTGTTAGTTAGTGTACCTGGACTGAACCTTAAACAAATGCTGTTGAATGAGTTGTGGATCTGGTTGTAGATCTGCCTCGTCGGCTCTACACACACTGCCTCGTACACTCCAACAAAATTGATGGGCTTTTAACATCTGATCCTCAAGCTTTGTACATTAACATGAAAAAGTTTGTGAACCGTATTCCTTTCATTATTTACATTTGCGTACATTTTTCCTTGACAGTCTCAAACCTGCTGCGGATCAATGTTTCAGTGCCTGCATCAGTGCATTTCATCTGCCTAACCCAAGGGGTTCACAAACTTTTCGGGGCTGTCCTGTCAGAATACAAGCCTCAATCAGGGTTCTATAAAGACTTGTTGTGTATGATGTGTATGAGAACACCTATCTTGTTAATACTTGTAAACTTGAGTCATTTTTATTAATGCATTTTATGTGCTGTAACATTTAAGTTCACAACCGTTTTATATGTAACCCAGTTTAATATTATAAGATAAGAATGGATGGATGGATTTTACCGTGCAGTCGTGGCTGACTCTCGGTCACTTGATGGATCATCGATCTCCACACATTTCTGTCTTTCATCGTTTGCCATTGCTTTCTCCACCCCTCCCCACCTATCCGGTTTCAGGACCGGCGTGCAGCTGTTTCCAGTTACACGGTTGGGCTGTTTACATACACAAGTCAATGACAATTTAGAGACACCAATTAACCTAACACGCATGTCTTTGGATTGTGGGTGGAAACCGGAGTACCTGGAGTAAACCCACGCAGACACGGGAAGGACATGAAGACTCCACACAGAAAGGACTGAATTGAACTCGGGACCTTCTTGTTGTGAGACAGCGCTGCCCAAGATAAGAATACAAAACTACAAAACAATATGAACTTGTGAACCAAACAGTGCTTTGTGTGGATTTTGGACCATTATGTGACTATTTAGGGTTATTTATTTAATTCTTTTATGAACTGTGCTTTTTTTTCTCTGTACCTCTCTCATCGGGTGCCTGAGGCTCTGAAATGTTTATTACTTGTGGAAATAAGAGGGGCTCAGAGGTACCGGTGGTGAAATCTGGAGGGGCCGAGTGTTAATTTGACTTCAATAATGGGGGGTTAATTATTTTGCTCCAGATGGGGACTTTTTATTTGAATTTTTCCATCTAAAAAGAAGCTTGATAACATGCTGTAAGATTAAAGAACTGATATTTTGAAGCGTCTTTTCGTTTTAGATTTGCTTTTTATACACATTTGCTTTAAGGTAAGTGCTTTTACAAACTTTTAAACAGCATAGTCTGAAGATCGGAGTACAGAGCTGGACTTTAGCTCATTAATTTGGATTTTTAGCGTGTGTATACATGCAAGCGTAACCCTGCATTAGTTATCAGGTACACTTAGTCTAAGAAACTTAGTTTCCCATTATCAGGTTACTCATATATATATATATATATATATATATATATATATATACATACTGTCAATTCCGGTTAATGGGACCACGTGATTGTTTCGGTCATAATAACCGGCTGGTCTGATTAATCGAACATGCCCTATATTACCAGACGGGACGTGCTATAATTTATGTAACACATTAAATGTTTATTAAACCTTTATTGTGCGATTTACACGTATAGTGAACGTACAAACAAGAGCTACTTTTGCTTACCAACTTTGTTCATTGAAACTTTGTTTATTTGCAAACAGGTTTTTCGAAACGATCTACAACACAATGTATAGATACTCAGCATACGAAGTAATAATACTGTAAAAAATCAAGTTCTTACTAAATTCCAGTCAACGTTTGAAGAACTTATCCAGTGTGATCAAGAAAGGGGTGGGCGTGGTCACCTCCCGCTGGTTTTGCTCTTGTCAACACAACTTTTCGGATTTCCTGACCATTGATAAAAGCATAAATTCTCTCGGGGATCCCCAAAATCCTCCTATATCTCGCTGATGTGCTTTGCATCCACTAGGTGGCGACTTGTGGCTTCTTTTTCTTATTCGCTCTCACTTTCTTTGGTCTGATTAAACTGAATTTTGGTCCAAATAAGCGAATAACATTACACATATTTAATAGGATTTGTTTCGGTACTGGTCCAAGATTTGGTCCAAATAAGCGGTTGGTCCCATTCACCAGTGGTCCAATTAACCGGATTCGACTGTATTAAGAAAAACGGAACCAACAAAGTTAACTCCCTGACCTCATACAGTCACCGTTTGCTGAACCAGCTGGTGAAGCTAGGGTAGCACACTTTTGTTTTCAACAAACATAGGCCTTTGATTGCAGTCCAGAAAGTTCAATCCTTGTCTAGTCGGATTATAAAACCTTTGCCACATTGTATTTGAAGTGTAAATCATTCATAGAGTGGCACTCTTTAGGAAGAGACTTATTTCTTTTAATTATGTTTGTACATTATGTTGACAGTCATGCACAGACTGTCCAATCTCAGCCATCAGGTTGGGGGCAATTTGCCTGTTGTGTTGTCTGGAAATTGACTGGTTGTACCTAAGCAGGGTTATAATGTGTATTTACCAGTTATTTTACTAATGAAATGTGAATAATTTATCTAATATTTGAATGGCATTCATACATCTGGGAAGAGTGGAATAAATGTATAGTAATGTTCAGGATGCAATGTGACAATAGTTTCAATTTGTTTTAATTTATGGCTGTGGTGATTTCCTGTAGGCACTATAACGTGTTAATTAAGCGACTTCATGAACAGTAATGTAACATATAAAATAAAGATATTCTCAGTTTGAAATATATATTTCTATCTAATTTTGGATATCAGAACCAGTTTAATGACCATCTAGGTTACGTCAATTTATAATTTAAAAGTGCTTACCTGTATGGTTATGTTTCCTGCCTTTTAATGAATCATTAACAGTTCCAGATACACCGACTGTTTAGGGTGTTATCTAGAACAACAGCAGACTTTACCATAACCTACTTTATCAGTCATAACGGTGCAGTTTGCAGCTCATCCACCAACATTTTATCATGTTTGTGCGACCCAGGTCTCTCGGGGTAACAATCTGGGAGTTGTTTGAGTTGGGAAACCAGCCTTATCGACACTACTCTGACAGACAGGTCCTCAGCTATGCTGTAAAGGAGCAGCAACTGAAACTGCCCAAGCCACAGTTTCAGTTTCCCCTTGCTGAGCGCTGGTGAGTTTCCAAAATACCGTAAGGGTACATTGGTATATTGTTTCCAATGTTTCCAATATATTAATTCTAAAGCGTTCAGAAAATTAGTCTTGCAACCGTGTGTGCCATTCGATTAAAAATTAATTAACTCCTATTTAGTCTGGAACATGGCCTGGTAATTAAATGTCATTTTTCTTCCATTCACACTGTTCTTTATTATGACGATATTAAATTGGTAATCACGTTAATTTACACTGATGAAGGCATAGTGCCAATCTTCACTCTTCACATGCTCACTTTATTGCACTTTTTTGAGATCTTGTTATTCATGCATCTAATCATATTTGTACGTTTGTATATGAAACGTATTAGGTATGAAGTGATGCAGTTTTGCTGGCTGCAGCCGGACCAGAGGCCTAACGCTGAGGAGGTCCATCTCCTGCTCAGTTACCTGTGTGCCAAAGGGGCCAGTGAGGCAGAAGAGGAGTTTGAGAGGCGTTGGAAATCTATGAGGCCTAACACAAATCATGGATGTTTGCAAGGGGCTGGTCCCCGAAACCTTGATATGCTTCAGACCTCTGCGACCTCTTCCTCATTTCCCTTACTGGAGCAATTCTCAGCTGGTGATGGATACCAGTCAGAGTCAGGGGATGACATTCTCACAGTTACTGAGACTAGCCATGGGCTGAATTTTGAATACAAATGGGAGCAAGCAAGAGCTAAGCAGCCCTATAATTCCTTGTCCACCACAGGAGCATTAGGCCAAGTGAATCCTCTTTGTCAGGAGATATATTACCCACCAGGTGGCATGGTCGGTGGATGTGGGATTGATGAACTCGCCCTAGGGGTCTCGCCGCAATACTATGATCCCAGTCAGTTACACACTCCAGGTGTGGTACCAGTACTCAGTGCTCACAGTCCATCAGTAAATAGTGAGTACTACATTCGCATCGAAGAGCCAGTGGAATGCAATATTGACATGGATTACACCCTATGCACTTACAGCCCTGAATTTAGGGGCAGCACTGGGAGCTTTCTTACCAGTGGTGGGGACTTGGGTGATTGTATGGAATGCCCATCTAAGGGCAAGCCAATCGAGTCGTATTGGTCAGCTGATATCCACAAGAGGAATGCTTATGATTCAGACAGCAGTCCTACAATTTCCCTTACTATGGAGCCCCTTCTGGGTCAGGTATCTGATTCCAGCCCACTCCGGCCTTGGGAATCAGGCCACTACGTATCATATAAAGATAGAGACGGAGGCTATTATTATGAACACTCACCACCTCTTGGTATGGAACACTACCTCAAAGATCCATCAGAACCTTTGAGGGAGAGCTGGGGTTCACGAAGTCTGAGAAAGGCACTTGGTGAGTTGGAGGACCCCTTAGGGATCTCACCCTCTCTTGGCAGCCCCCCACATGCTTATAACAACCCTTATCTTGAGAGCACACCAGGGTCAGTAATAGAGAATAACTTAACTGGTGGATACTATGACATGATGGGGTCCTTGAGGAAAATCATGCCAGGTAACCACGCAGTGTGTATTGACATGGAATCAGGAGGAGCTGTGTTTGTGGGACAAGATGACAGTGAATCAGAAGAGGAGGAGGACCTGTTTGTAGAAAGGCAGGCAATGGCCTGGACCAGCAACAATCCATCTAAAAACAATATGAGCACATGTCAAAGTCAGGGTTCATCAAGGAAAGACGCATATGCTGATTTTCACTACACAATGCCAATGACTGATGTTGAAGATGCATGGCCAAAGCAGCACAGCCTCCCATATAGGTCTGCCAAACCACAGATCTACCCAGACACCAGAGCCAAAAGCAACACTTGCCCTATCCATGGCAGACATGCATCTGTATCTTCAGCAGAATGTAGCTCTTATATTCATCTCTGCCCTGAACCTAGAGAAGCAGAAGTATACCCTGTGCCTTGCTGTCAGGCTTTGAGCAATTCTCACTTTGTGGATCCTCTGACAGGATCACTGGTGCGAAATTCCTTCATGAATGACAGTGTCTCTGACAAAAGTTCAGGCTTACCCAACAGGAACCAGCAGCTAAGCCAAAACACTTTACCTATTGGCTCCAAATCAGAGCTGACAAAGAACAATGTAAATCAGGAAGGAAACCCTGACATGACAGAATACATTGGCACGTCTGTCAGAGAGGAAATGCACAAGCAAGACAGTACTGTTCAGCAGGATCCAGGTCAAATAACCTGTAAACCAGAAGTTATGACAGTGGTTCAGCAGGTAGAGGAACCCCTTGTTGAACTTATCTCTACAGAGCCTGAATCAGACAGGTGCAAGCTGGTTGACAGTGGCATCGATGGTGGACACCTCAGCCTGATGGAAACTGACAACTGTAGTGATGAAGATATCACTGATGTCACCTCAGGGATTTTTGGTGACTTTCATGGAGATTCTGCTGAAACAGCTGACTATGCCACCCCATCATTCAAGTCATTGCAGAAGCAGGTTGGTACACCAGATTCAATGGATTCCATCGATATACCATCCACCACAGATTCCAGTGAAACTCTTAGCCCAACCCCTCTTCATCCTTCAAATTCACCCAGAGCCATGGATAGTGGCTATGATACAGAGAACAATGAGTCTCCAGAATTTGTCCTGAAAGAACCCCATGAACCCCAAGACAATAAACCTTTTCTCCAGCCATTGGGGTTGTCAGTCTCTGACGCATGTCCAACCGTGAACATAAAGGTAGAAGAAAAGGAAATGGAGTATCCACAACAAGACGAGGTGGAAGCAGAAACTGTTTTGACATCACCAAGCACTGATGGAAGGCTGAATCTGTTAACCGTAGAAACCCCATACAGAGATTCAGCCTACTTTTCTGACAGTGATGTGAGTAAAGAGAAAGAAAGTGAAGACAAAGAAGAGCCATTTGTTGAGAGCCATCCTTCCAAAGGGGAGGAAGATATAGAAGTAACATTTAAGGATGGATCATTGCTAACGCAGATAAATGAACGAGATGATGAAACTTCAAATATTCCAAACTCTGAAGAAAACAGTGAAAGTATTCGCAATGTTAATGAAGAAACCCAAATTCATTTGCTTTTGGAGCCTGATGAAAGTGTCTTCTCTAGTTCCCCTGAAACTTCTATTATCACCCATACTCTTCCTGAGGTTTCCCCAACGAATGACACTGTCCAGGACAATGGTCTTGAATCAAATTCAAAAAACAGTCAAGAAATATCGTTTGAATGTCAGACATCAGATTTAACATCCTCTGAATTTTCCGATATTACACAAGAAGATGACGACACCATGGAGACTAGCACCATTGTTCCTACTGAACCATTGATGGCCATAAGTCCAGAAGGAAACGTTGATGTTGATACCTTTGATAATAGCTATACTGATGCAAATGAGTATGACAACGACACAGAGGTAACTAAAGAAGTGACGTCTAACACATGTTCAGAGGAACTACCAGCCCCAGCCAACAGTGACAATGCGGAGATGCCTGTATCTGATATGTCTGTGGAGGAGCCCGTCGCAAAAGAGAATAACACAAAAGATGAAGTACAGTGCTACAAGACCTCCAATCGTCCTTCTTCTCCTCCTCCTCTTCCCCCACGTGATGAACAATTGGACGATGAAGAGGACAGGGATTCTGATGACAGTGATGAATCCGATGAAGAGCTGCGCACCTACAGCATTCAGGAGCAGAGCGAGGAGAGCGACGACGAGGTCCTACTTGTGCCCATCATCGTGAGCGACTGCAGTGACGCACATAAACTCAGGAGCGTGCTCAGAATGCCCAGCTTGTTCACAGACTCCGTCTGTGATGACATGGAATCCAAGAAGAAGGTGGTGTCCTTCTTTGATGATGTCACCGTCTACTTGTTTGACCAAGTGAGCAGCACTTGTGCTTTTACAAGCATTTGGAACTGCATACACACCTAGCATACAATGCTTTAATAACAAAAGTATTGGGAACAAATTTCCTTGTTCCGTAAAATGGGATGAAAATAGCAAAAGTAGTGTGGAGGGTTTTAGACTAATTTCTGATTACCTTTGCAAATCATTTATTTTTAGGAAATAAATCTAAAAAGGATCTATGAATACAACATTTCCTCTTAATATTTTCCCAATCCTTTTGTTAAAGTACAACCCCACACCAGAAAAAGTTGGGAGGGTATAGATAATGCCAAAAAAAATAACATGCAGTGACTTGTACTTTATTTTTATTTAATTGTAGATGGTATGAACCTGAGATTTTCTGTTTGTTCAGGTTAGTTACATCTTATTTGCTAATAAACATCCATTTATTTATTTCAATGCAACACATTCCAAAAAAAGCTGGCCAATTTAGGGCTAGTAATGTGGTGTAAAAACAAACAATACTAAATAATGATGTGTTTCCAAATTGCACTGCATCAAGAACTGTCATTCATCAATACCTGATAGAGACACATGGGCAAGGGATTATTTAATAAAATTTTATCAATGACTACAATATGGGTTGCTTCCACAAATGTTACATATAATCTCATGTGAACTATGTCCAGAAGCAGCAATGAGTTCTTTGGGCTCAGAGGCATCTAAGATGGACTAATTCACAGTGAGAACAGACATTCCAGTTTTTTTTTTGAAAAAAGTCACCTAGGACATCAACACTTAACAGCAAGTAGTCCAAAAACCAGAGTATGCCATGGGACGGGGTTGTGTTAGTGCCCTTCACAAAGTGCCAATTGGCATTTACATTTATCTGATGGTGGCATTAATGCAGAAAACTGCCTTCACTTAACTGACCTAACTTATTCAGAACATAAACATGTAAATTTCGTTCACTCCTTCTTTCAGGAACATTTCAGCATTTTTTCTTCTTACATTTGGTGACAAACTGGAGAGCATCTGCCCACCTTTGCTCCTCAAAGACTGAGCAGTTAGTTGATACTGCTTGTTTTTTGTGCCAAATCATGACCACAATCACTTTTTGGCATCACCCATTTTATTCTTATTATTATCTAATTTTTTACCCAACATTGCAAAAAAAATGTTTATTAACAAATGAAATGCAGTTAACAAAAACATGAAATACATTGGAGTCATGTGGCTGCAATGGAATAAAAGTCAATGTAAAATGGGTTTTTTGATTTGCATTTTCTATGCCTTTACAACTTTTTTCTGACTTGGGGTTGTATGTTAAAGTATATGAATATTCACACTTGCACCTCTTGGGCAAAAAATACTTATAAATATAAATAAACCCTTTTCCAGGAAAGTCCAACCAGTGAGCTAGCAGAACATGCCTTTCCCTTGGGAGAGGATACAAGCACAACAGGTGGAAATAAAGAATCAACCCCCCAGGAGAAGGTTAACATCTCTGATGACTCCTCAGATGGAAACATCTCAGAAGAGAGTAAGGATAATCTCAATATGTCCTTGACTTATTGCTATCATATACATTCTGAACTTTATCCTTCTGCTTGCAGGTGCTGGTTATGAGTGGGAGGACGATTTCACTTTGCCCCCACTTGCCACTCGTTCAAAGGAATCGCCCCCAGACATCAAGCCGAGCCTCTCTTCCACTGACCCAAACAGCAAACCTGTGGTGCAGTTTTCCCGTTTCACTGTTTCCCCCTCCTCTATTTCTCGTTTCTCCATCACCCATATTTCTGACTCAGAAATGGATTCTGCAGGAGGTAAAACCATAACCTCTTGTATCTCTATCCCCTATCCCATCCACTAAGTCAAATTTAGATATATAGCGCTTTTTACAATATTGCGTTGTCTCAAAGCAGCTTTACAATATTATGTTACTTAAAAGGTCAATCCAAAATTTAGCAAGTCTAGGTCGACAGTGGAAAGAAAAAAGTCTCTGAATGTAGAAGGAAGAAACCTTGGGAGGACCAAGACTCAATAAGGGACCCATCCTCCTATGTTGGCCTAGATGGACTACACTCCATGCAAAACACTGGCCCTTACCCCCATGAATTAACCCTGTTCAGGGTGACTACCCAACCCAGCCAGAAAGCACCTTTTGGGCCCGGTGGTTATATTACTGGACTATTGACCAGAAGGTTGAAAGTTCAGGATTTGGCTCTACCAAAGTTGTCAGTGTTCAGCATTTGAGCAAGGCCTTTAACCATCAGCTGCTGGATTTAATTCAGTCGTAAGGTCGCATAAATTAAGTTGCTATGGCTGAGGGCTGCCAAATGCTGTAAATGTCTTAAACCTGGATAATCGTGGTGTTATGCTATTACTCCACTCGAGCACCAGATCACTGATTCGGAAGCATTTCATTTTATAAAGCAAAATTGGTTTAATCGTTCATGTAGAATGTGGAAAGACCCTATTCTTGCTCTGCCCTACAGGAAGCAGTGAGGATGGGGAGAGAGAATAAGAGCTGCACATGACTGCCATCTATTGGAAGTACTCTGCATAGACCTCCTGTTCTTTACACCTGTCAGTCTGGGCTGCTAACATGATGCTGTATCAGAACATATTTGAGATTCCAAGAAAGACAGTGCCTATTATTGTTTGCAAATAATGGTCCTTGATGAACCAATACATAAACACTTGTGGTTTCAAAGATAGAACATTTTAAATAGGTTAATGAGTAATATCAGAAAGCTGTTTTAAACTAGTGACCATTTTTGAAGGAACTGTGAACAAAAGATTATCTACTAAAGGACATCAGGTATTTTAATGAATGGTCCGTATAAGTATAACTTTTCTCATAAAACAGTTGCAAAGTATCATCTGGCCTCTTAGGACTCTGTGGGTTAACCCTGGCTTTGACTGTGAAGTATGATCATGTATTATTTGTATTGCTAAAGCAGACATTTATCTCATTTTTTTTAAATGAATCATTGTGATTTAATTACTTTGTGAAAAATATGTCTTATTCATTTTATATTTGTTTGCTTGGGCAAAAGAGGCAACAGTGGCAGTCATGCCATATATAGGGGCAGATTTTCAAAGCTGCTGGACTGGACTTTGGTGTTGAGGAGAAACACATAGCTGCCTTGAGTCGGCCATCTACCTGTAAGTAGCAGAGCATACAGGGTCATACTAGGCTACATCATGAAATTGAGATCAGATCATTCACGTTTTGGAGAATAAGATCTTTGAGATCCTAGATGAAATTCAGCCTTTTTAATATGTCAGGGTTTTTTAAAGCTTGTCGGGTTACTGAGTGCATTAACTTTTTAGTATTTATTTCTAAGTTGTTAGTCAATGTTCATATCAACCAAATGCCATGGAAATTGTTTTTCACCCTGCCTTGATCGTGCTACACAAATTTTCTAAGCATGAAGTGCTTACTTTTGCCCATAGCATGGTTTAATCATAGAAAGTCACATCATTTTATTTTCACCCTTTAGCACTGGGTGCTAGCATTGTGGAACTCCATACTACCTATGAGGTCTGGACTGGACTCTTAACTGGACTCTTAAGGAAAAGTAATTTATGATGAGCATGTCTAACAGTGATGCTGTAAATGTCTGCTACTTTATGAGGACCAGAGTTTGGATTGGCTATATTTAGAGTGTCTTAAAGAGTTCTATTTAATACATAATGCCTTTTTGATCACCATTTTAAAAAAAATCTACAGAGACAAATATGACAAATAGGAAATGGTATGCTAAACGCATTTGACTACATGGGGATGTTAAACGGATTATTTATTTAGAATAGAAAGAACCTACTGAACACATTTGCCTCATTGCTATTGTTAGTAGGTTAGTGTAGAGTTAACTAGACAGCATCCTGTACTATTTTTGTATAAAACAGATTTAAAATCCAAGTAAAGCACTGTATGATGGTTCTGTTGCTACTGAAAAAGATGTATCTGCTGACATTGATGCATTTCATAAAGCAGTCATGGTCTGGTGTTTACGGTGAACCAGAACAGAATGGCTTTGTCATTACACTATCTTGAATTTGCAGCTATAAGTTAGATATAGTGAGCAAAGACTGGATTTGATGATGCTGTGGAATAGTTCTATAGAAGAATATGGTTTCTCATAAAGTTCTCTCCCTCTTGGTTGTTACAAGATCAGTGACTGTACACAAATAACAATAAATTCATTGTTTCACATTTTACACTTTTTTGTCTTTCTGTTATTTTCAATTATGAAATCCACACCCATCAGGCAAAACATTAAAACCACACACTGGTTAAATTACAAATAACATTGATTATCTTTTTACTAGAGCACATGAAGCTCTGACACATATCAGAAAACCAGGAGTAAAGACCTGAGAGGCTTCAACTGGGTGCAAACTGTTCTAGCTAAATTGCTGTATCAGGGCCCCTCTATGCTAACCCCTGTCCACTGTAAAAAGGGCAAACAATGGGCATAAGAATATCAAAACTGGACCTTGGAGCAAAGTAGAAGGACATTTATGAAAGGAGTGTCTGGCAAAATTTACACAAGGAAATTGATGCACAGAGCAAACAAGAGAAGTGGGTGAGTAATGTTCTGCAATGTTCTGAAACATTGGGTCTAGGGGTTTAGGTGGATACATACAACAATGTATGTAAACGTAAACATGACAGGATGGTTTTAATGTTTTGGCTGTTCAATGTATTTATGTTGTAGTTACAAAGTTTATGACTGTAGCCCATCAGTTGATATGAATAGCAGCCGCCTCCCATGATTATAAATCAGCTCTAATGACATCCTGTTGACATTAATGGACCAGAATTTTTAAGCAAGTTTTCCTCCGCACAAGAAGCAAGATAAGTATTCAAAGTCTTCATCTTCTAAAAGTGTTCTGTATTAGTATCTGTATTATCTTCTGTATTAGTCACAGTCTCAGTCTCATTTTCACTCCGCTTGTCCTGGTGACAGTCAGTGAGTTAAAAAGTCCAGAAATATCTGTTGACTATTTTAGATCTTCCTGATGAATTCCCAAACACTCGCAATTTAACTATTAGATATAATCCTTGAACTGAGTGTTGGGGCTACCCTGGGCTCTCTTTCCAGAGGAACATACCTGAAACAGGAACCAACCCATATCCTTGCGAGTTGTCAAAAACAATCTCAACTAGCTGATCTGGATCTGAAGGAACAGTGGCTGTAGAAACCTCGGGGCTGATGAATTTATACCCCAGAATAAGACCAGAACTCCTGCAATGCAGTTTAGGGACCATTCCAGAATGATGTGATTTTAGATCCCATGAACAGAGTGGTGGGGTGAAGTGGTGTGGATGGAGTGAGCAAGATTTTATATATGGGAGGATGTAAAGAGGTGGGGCCAACCAATGTCCCTGCTTTCAAATAAAAGGAAGAAATGTATATATTATATATTGCTTTTCAGATATAATTTAGATGCATTCATTCACTCTTCAAGACTTTCTCTCACTCATATTAGGTTTAGCATACTGATTTGAGTCTTTCAGCCTTCACTTATTCTTGTTCATTATAGTAAGAAGAAGTTATTCTTGAGCACACAGTTGACAGGTTTAACATTTCAGTCCTCTTTTAGGGTTATAAAGTTTATCCCTGACATTATCAGCTCTCTTATTTCAAATCTGTATTTACTCTACCTGAAAACTTTTTAACTTTTACTTAAAATATACTTTCTTCTTTTTCAGGCAACTTTGACAAACATTATTTTCCCATTCATAGTTTATCGAAATTTCTTGTTCATAAGGTTCCTTTTACAACCTTTCTTCATTTGAAATCTTCCAAACACACATGTACAGACAGATGAAGACAGCTTTAAGGCTAGCCCTCTATAAAGGTGCACCCCTGCCTTCACATATCTTGGTACCCAGATGCAGGACTAAATAGGGCACAGAGGAGTCTGAGAACTGTAGTCTCGACTATAAATTGTGAACTTAAACTTTATCTCTCAATCAACTTTACTGATCAGTCATTAGCGCAGGGCTTGTACTAAAGCTTATTATATGAAAGATGAATAGCTTCAAATATGCTTCCTGCCCCTAGTATTGGTACTGTGTAGCCCCTTACACATATTAACCACCTTAACACTTTAATCACCTTTTTTAAAACAACATTTTTATTTTTAAATGTAACTGTCATTGTCAAATTGTTTTTAGAATGAAAAACATTGTATTTTCCATTTCTATTAGTTTTAACTATTTCATTTATCTTTAAAGCACTTTTACTTGCTCTTTGTAAAAATGTGATAAATAAATACAATTCTAACTCTAATATATAATAATAATTTCAACCTATTATATTAAGCTTACTGGATCATTTGCAAAGGTGTCCACTGTTTACTCATGCCAAATACAACGACATATTTGCTTTCTTGATGTTCATGACAACCAAATGAATAAAAGATTTGTTTTGTTCTTTAATCAGTCAGTTCTGTAAAATGGTCACATTTCTGATTGGCTGACATTTCTCTGTAGATAAAAGCATATGGAATAGTACAGTGAAGAATTTCTGCATTTGAGGAATTCAGTAATATAGACAGGATACAACACTTGATCCATATTGACCATAATAATTAGGCTGTACTGTATCTGACTAATCTAGTAATACTGGTAACTGATGTTCAAATGTCTAGGTCTAAGAGCACCAAAGTTGTTATTTTACTACCCGATATAGTAGTGACATTAGATAATTATTGCAGTTGCTATAGTAAGAATAGTACCACTGAAAAAAAATATTTTATATGTACAGACTTATGGTTTATCCGCATGGCAAAGGAACCAATAACTGATATGACACAATGTTTGTTTAATGGCTGAATCTGACTTTCTGAAGACTACCTCAAGCATTAAATTATTTAACAAGTGGCATATTTGTTCCAGATTTAGCGGAGTTAAAAATGTGGAATCACTCAATGTATAATATATATATATATATATACAAACACAGTTAGTGCTTGTTTTTCCTCCTCTGGATTTAATAATAGCTGAATTCTTTAAGTCATGGACTTGTACAAACAAAACAGAGCAATATTTTATACTCGGAAATGTCGGATTGCAGTTCTGTCTCAGGCAGGCACGTAAACGATTAAAGGTGAGGCCTGATAAGACACTGCCATAAGGGGCTTCCCCTGCAGCCCTATAAAAATGCTCTAAAAGGCTATTTTTGGGTAGTGTACCGATTAAGGAGTGATTGTTGACTGCTGGAGATGCCTCTATGATGCACTCGGGGACGTCATTGGACTGAGAGAAGCCACCATGTAGACCGTTCTG
Organism: Parotocinclus haroldoi; assembly: GCA_034779995.1. NCBI lineage: Eukaryota > Metazoa > Chordata > Actinopteri > Siluriformes > Loricariidae > Parotocinclus > Parotocinclus haroldoi. Next base: position 15,973 of record JAUZST010084299.1, read on the forward strand.
TAGTAGCTGTTAGGACGTGTTGGAAACAGTGGTTCCATGGGGGCATGCACACACAGCAAACAGGTTCTGTACGGCCCAGACATACCACCACTGTAGAGGATTGTCTGATCAAACACTAACATCTCCAGCAGATTCATTTTCCACCATGCAGACAAAGGTGAAACCTTAACTACACACCTGGACCATTTTCATGTGCTTAGCAGAATGAAATTTGTTGTCACGGCACCCATTAGGTAACCAGCCACTGACAGCCAACCACCATTGCTTTTGTTTGCAGTGATATTATTTATTTATTATTTTATTTGTTATATCATTTGGCAGACACCCTTATCCAGAGCAACTTACAGTTAATACTGTCTTAAAGTCTTACAATTCAAGCAATTGCAGGTTAAGGGCCTTGCTTAGGGACCGAACTGTGGCAGTAGTGTCGTGAATAACCTAGACTGGACTGGAACTGTATTGCCTTTACAGACAAATCAAGATTCTGTTTTGGATCCAACAATGGACATGTTTGAGTATAGAGGCCTCGTGTTGAACGCTTCAATCCTGCATTTGCAGTGGAATGACAATACCTCAACTACTGGTGTAATGCTCCAAGGAGCCATCACACATGACAGTCAGTCACCCCTAGAAGATACAAAGGACACTAATGGATCAGCAATATGTGCAGGACATCCTGCGGCCAAGTTTCGCCTTTCATGCCTTTCTCTAGCAATTTTCGACCTCACCCACACATAGCAAGGGTTTCTCAGGAATGTCTGTGCCATATTCCTTCCTTTGACTGCCTGCTCACCAAGTTGTGTGGGACCGACTAGGATGCCAGCTTCAGCAAACTATGAATATTAAGGATCTAGAGTGTCAGCTGTGACACCTGTGAGCAAATGTGCTACAGGATACCATACAGAATCTGTATAGCTCCATAGCCAAACGCATTTCATCTTGTATCCAGGCTAGAGCCAGCCTAACATGACACTAGAGCCCTAGCTTCTCCTTTCACTCTAATATTGTAATTGCTTACATATATCAACATTATTCTGGGACTGCAGTAGCCTAGCGGTTAAGCTACTCCCTAAATCCCATATCTGCCAAAAGCTGCCACAGTTGGATCCTTAAGCAAGGCCCTTAACCCATAATTGCTTAAATTGTAAGACTGTATGAGTTGTAAGTCGCTCTGGATAAGGACGTCTGCTAAATGGCATAAATGTAAATGTTTCACACATATATTATTCCATTCCAGATAATTTGCTGGCCATGTCTTTTAGTTGATATGATTTAATTGATATGATTGCCATTTCATCTCGTCCGGTACCTGACAGACAACCTCACATCAGAAATAAGTGGAGAAATTTGAACATTTTCATGAGTCGGTCATCTGATTATTTGTCATCAGCTCACCACAAGACAAAAGTTCCAGCATCATCTCCTTGACCAGTGCTTATCTTTAGCTTACTGTACCTTGTTTTTTTTTGTTTAAGTGTTAGTGCTGTTTTTGTTTTGCTTTTGTATGTTTTCAAGGCACTTTGCTTTCAGTTTTCTATCCTGACTTATTTTGGCGTCTTACGTGGTCTACCCATATGTTTTTATTTAAAATGTTCCTAATTTGATTATACGTGTACAAAAGGTTAGACAGTTGACTTAGAGCCATCTTTTGCCACACTCCATGCTGGATTTTCTTCATGAATAACTTTTATAATAATTTCCATAGGTTCCATGATTTTTAAACAAAAACATTGGTGTCATATCTGTGATTCGTTAAGCTGGATGATCATCCTAAAGATCTGGTGAGTCCATATTTTTGCCAGGGGAAGTAAAGTTAAGAGAAACGTCAGAGCATTAAAGCATTAAAATAAGTCTTAACAGATGTTTGTTTGTCTATGTGCTTTAACAAAGCATGTTCAGAAGAACAAACGATGTCATGCAAATCTTATTCTTAAGTACAGTATTTGTAGGCAATAGCAGGAGAAAGTCTCAATCTTGGCCATGCATTTGCTGTTGTAAGAACGGTCTCGGTTTTTGCATTGTCATGTGTTCTAAAGGTGTAGCCACTTCCTCTTAAAAGGCTGTGAAGTTGAGAAAGTCGTAACAGAGAATCAGTGAGCCGAGTTCCCTGGTGATGACCAGCTTAAGTCTTTCCTCGTGAATAGAGCTGCTCGGGTGCTGTCGGGACAAGAAAATAGTGAATACAGGATCAGAAATTGAGACAAAACATTCTATCGTACACAGAAATTAAACATAGTGATATTGTGTTCAAATATAAACTTGTGTTAAAGTCAAACCAATGTTTTCAATCCAATTACCTATCAAATTATTAAATTATTATACAGATCCACCACATGTACACTGCTAAAAAAAAAAATAAAGGGAACACTTAAACAGCACAATGTAACTCCGTGTTCCCTTTATGTTTTGAGCAGTATACATGCATCCAAACGTACCACATGATTGCTTCGAGACTACATGTGAAGCAGACCTCACAGCTCTAAAGATCATGACCTCAGATTTTACATAACTGTCTGAGTTTACTCTGGGTGCTCTACTTTCCTCTTACATTCCAAGAACATAGATTTAGTTAACTGGTTGCTCTAAATAGGCCCAGTGTGATGGTGTCAGGCTAGTATTGGTTTAAACCATGCTCCTGAATTGCCAAACAATCAAAAACAAAACTACACGGGTAGCCAGGCTTCCCCCATAAGGTCATTATCATGCAGATCTGAATTGTTAAAGTGTCTAATTGAATCTGCATTAGTGACTCAAATGATTAATTGTCTCACTGCAGCACTGTGCTGTTCATATATTAAACTGGAGCTCTTTCTGATAAACAGCACTGGGCAGCATGAAAAATGACCCCAGTCAAATCTACACATTGTGGATTCACTAATTAGTACATGCCATTAGATTAACATTAACAGTGTTTAATATGTAATTATGAGCCATGCTTGGAAGCGTGATCTTCACTGGCAGTGAATGGAGTGTGGACGTTTTACATAGAAGAAAATTTCTCTGCAATTACTGTACAGTGCACTTCTCATACACAGTTCTTCTTTATGATGATTGGTCCACCTCTCAATAGAGAGGAACTACGGAGGGAGCTATCAATCAGTAACTATCAATCTCAAATATTGCATGTCACTTGTAATAATTCCACTGTAAAGCTGATCCTCTTTATTGTGATTTTTGTTGCTGTTTTGTATAAATTACAATGTTTAAAATCTATTCCAATAAAGCATGAAGGCAAAAGACGTGTGCGTTTGGCCCAGAGTAGGGGAATTCAAAAATATTTTTTTATCTATAAGAGGCACTGCAGAGATAGTAGTAAGTTATTAGATTAGATTACATACATAGATCTATAGATATATAAAGATACAGACTGATTCAGGCTGAAAGGCTATTCTGATTTTCATGAGTATAAATGGCTGTTTGTGACAGGAGCAAAGTTACATCGATATTAGTAAGGCGTTTATACTGGGTCAATTTAGAGTGACCATTTAACCCATGTCTTTGGATTGGGAATCCAAGGTTGGGATTGAATTAGGAATCTGTGGAGCTGTAAAGCAACCACACTAACTGCAGCATGCAAAATCTAATAACTGAGTTACACTTCAAGTGTGTATTTCGGATCAAACGTCCATCAGGGAAAACGTACATGTGCACATACATATTTAAAAATGTACTGATTGCAATGTAAACCGCATATAAATAAATAGATACAATTTATGCACCATACCCATATACATCAAGTGGAGCTTGACAGTTTGTAATTTCTATAGTATTTCCAAAAAGTTCAAAAAGTGTGTACAAATGGAAGAAATTCAAGGCTATTTTACTTTTTAAGTTACTTTTTAAGATAGTAGTTGTTTTTAATCATTACGATGCACAAATGTAAATGAAAGAAGAGGTTTGATGAGCTTGATCAACAGAAGCAAAGCATTAATAGCTTTTGCAAGGGGCAATGTCTATTCTCCCGATGTATTAAAGCGGTTGCTAGGTTCTCTCTCCAAATGGTAAATAAGCTAAACTTTACAAGTTGCAGCCAAACCACAAGTAATGGGACAGGGATACGATTAATTCTCATGGCAAGGATTCACTTACTTTATTCCTGCTCATTCAAAAGCGGGCAAATTCAGGGATCATACTGAAAAAAAGGAAAAGAAACCCCATAGTTGAAATTTAGCCTTGAGCTGTTACAGCTATGGTTTTAAATTAGCTTATATATACTTAATACTACTATATACTTAATACTAATAT
>JAUZST010084310.1:0-20212 GCA_034779995.1 Parotocinclus haroldoi
CTTTTCTCTCTCTTTTCTCTCCCTTTTCTCTCCCTTTTCTCTCTCTCTTTTCTCTTGCTCTTTTTTCTCTCTTTTCTCTCTCTCTCTCTCTCTCTCTCTCTCTCTCTCTCTCTCTCTCTCTCTCTTTTCTCTTGCTTTTTTTTCTTTCTCTCTTTTTTTTTCTCCCTCTCTCTCTGACTGCACATTCTTCCAGTATTTACGAATCATTATCACATTACCACTGGCACACGACACTGCTATTAAAGCACTAGAAAAAATGAGGGGATATTTCAGAATGAATATGATGCCTTTTTGGCTTTTATTTTATCGAAGGACTTTACCAAAACTGGCCCAGAGTGCCCCCCACATTGTGTTCATTAGGGTGTACCCAGTAGGGCCAGAACACACTGACGGTGACGGGGCATGGACAGGATCGGACTGCCCAGCAGCTCCCTCACTTTTGTGAGCGGTGTGAATTTTGGGGACGCCGTGTGGCCTTCTCTTTTTCAAACTCTTCAGGGAAGGCTTTAAATCGATTTTGGATGGAGACGGGGAACTGCATCGAAGCCACAGAGCATTCATGAGGTCAGGCACTGAGTGGCGCGAGTGGTTGGCGCAGTGGCCGGAAAGGTTGCTGGTGCTAGCTAGCTTTATCACTGAAGCAAACCTTTATGGACTAAGAAAACGTTAAAAAAGAAAGATTTGTTTGTGCTTTGTCAGTTTCTCGCTCTCAACAGACTCAAAGAAATGCCAGCCCATCAGCCCTGGCCTCTCTTCCTCTTTCTCTTCGTCCTCGCTTTGCTGGTGCACCATTCGCATCCAATCGAGGATAACAAGATTCACAGTCTGTGCATGGGCAGCCCGGGTACTCCGGGATCCCCGGGGTTGCACGGCAGGCCGGGCCCACCAGGCAGAGATGGTAGAGACGGGCGAGACGGAACGTTTGGAGAGAAGGGGGAAAGGGGCGATCGAGGGGAACCAGGTACGGTGTCAGGATTACTAATAGCAGACCGGTCGTGCAAAGCTGGAGATTTATTTCCTAATGGGTTTTGGTTTCAGAACCGAAAGAAAGAAAAACTTTTTGCTAACCCCTCACAGGTGAGCAAGGTGTGAGGGGGCCATCCGGTGACAGAGGCGACCCAGGGGAGAAGGGCGAGAAGGGACAGCCAGGTGAATGCGCTGTGGCTCCGAAGTCGGCGTTCAGCGCCAAACTGTCGGCCTCCCAAACCACGCCCTTACCGGTGGAGAACGCGGTGCGCTTTGACAACGTTGTCCTAAACGAGCAGAGCGATTACAGCCCTGAGACGGGCCGCTTCACGTGCAGGGTGCCGGGCGTCTACTACTTCACCGTCCACGCCACGGTGTACCGCACCAGTTTGCAGTTTGACCTGATGAAAAATGGAATCGTCCTCGCTTCCTACTTCCAGATGTTCGGCAACTGGTCCAAGCCGGCTTCCCTGTCCGGAGGCACTTTGGTTCACCTGATTCCCGGAGATCAGGTGTGGGTGCAAATGGCTCTGGGTGAGTACACTGGCATTTTCTCCAGCTCGAAGACTGACAGCACCTTCGTCGGCTTCCTGGTGTACTCCGACTGGAAGAACTCCGCCGTCTTCGCTTAGACTCTTTTCCCAAAGAGTGACCAGCAACCCGATTGCTTTAACTTTTTTTTTTTTTTTTTTTTTGGGGGGGGAAGCTTTTTATTCGCAAGACTAAATTTGACAAAACTTGTTAGAGGTTTTAAGGGAATATGCAAAAAGTCGTTAAGGGCACAATTGTTCACTTTTTACGCCGTTGTACAGCAATGGTTCTAACAATAATGTATTGTGATGTTCTTTTTTTGTTGTTGTTGTTGTTGTGAGACTGTGGCGGGGCAGCAGTTCGTGTGTTGGACCGTGGACCAGCAGGGCCAGGGTTCAAATCCAACATCTGCTACTGTTAAGGCCTGTAAGACTGCATGGGTCGCTCAGGACAAGGGCGTCTGCACAACCTTCACTTTATTAACACTCGCTGGCCTATTGGTCATGGACACCTGCCTTAATTCGAAAGTATACCGTAATTGACAGGGTGGACCATCTCCTTCCCCAGCCCTTTGAGCAGATGTTGGACCGTTCTGAGCACAGCTGTGTGAACACGGGCTGGGTAATGACACGTTGGTGTACAAGCAGAGCAAGCGCAGCAGCGTTTCCGGTGTACGTGTATTTTTCTGTGCACGGTCATCATCTAACCCTTCATCAGGACAAAGCCGGCTAAATATTTATGGTGGCTGGTGTGTTCTCAACCCAGCAGAAAACCCCAACTGCTGAAGAAACGCTCACTTAGTGTCCCATTTACAGCGGAGATCTACGTTAGGGCTAAACAACTACAAGTGGTCCGAAAGGGGCAGCCGGGATTCGAACTGGCAACCTTCAGATGCGTAAATCCAGAACCTTAACCTCCCGAGCGACTGCCGGCTTTGTTCATTTCGGCTCCGTACACCATAACGGAGTCTGTTCTGCGCTCAGGACGGTCCTGATTAGGGCTGGTGCCCCACGATGGACGGGAAGGAAGGGGGTAAGAAGGGGTTCGAAATTTGACGAAGTACACATGAAAATATGACCAAGCCTGGAGACCCGGGGTATGCACAGCATCACCTGGACGTGCTGCATTTATTTTAGCGTTCGTTAGACAAAGACAATAAACGCGCTTCCGCGGCTGATTCGGCCAACCGTCAGATCAGGTCTTGACTCCTCTCTTGCACGTTGCCACGTACGCACTGCGTTTCAGACCAGCAATGGCTTTAATAAAGTATAACCACACTTGGATTTATTGTGGATTTATTTGCCGGAGGTTTGTACAGTTCACTTCTGCTTCTGTTCATTCCTTGTAGGGGAATCCGGTGAGGCCGCAGCGCTCGCCGTGTTGCTTTTGTTGCCATTCCAAGCCCTGCTTTGGCCAAGCGGCACACGTTCCTGTGCTTAAAGGCTTCACCAAAGCCGTCATTAAAGCCCTGGTGTACAGCCTGGTGTTTCAGCTTCACTGGTTAAGCTTGTGTAAGCGCCCTGCACGTCCGTCCGTACACACTGGCGTCGTCTTCTCCTTCTGAGGAGAATCGAATCCAGATCGAAGGCCTGCTTACGGAAGGCCTGTCCTTAATGCTTTTTATGAAACGCTGTGAGGAACGCCATCATCTCGAGCCGTTCGTTTCCATGACGTCATCCTAATTCCATCTCCCACCCTAAAAGAGCAGAACTAATCAGCTCAAGCCATCCTAACAGGACCGGGGTGTCTGACCTCAGCCTGTACCTCCCAACCAGGCACCGGGAGTCATGACTGTTGGACCTGCGGACTGGGATGAGGTAACGTGCTTAAAAATAGCAGATGAACGCAGGACTGAGTTTGCACCGTTTTTCAGGTCTGCTCCGGTTGTTTCGACTGTGAAGTATGAAGTGCTGGATCAGGTTTTGTTTTCACTCTGATACTGGCGAGAGTCCTTGCCCTTTTTTTTTTTTTAATCGTCTCTGTAAAAATACTCTAGGAGACCAGGGGAGAAAGCAGACTGTTCAGTGCGAATGCACTTGTTCCATTATCTGTAATGTTAGGCACATCCAGAGGTTCCCTTGCCTTCCCCCCGGGGCAAGAATGTACCATTTTGTAATGGAAAAATTCGCTCTGGACACGTTTCGTCATACTGGGAACGGCGCAGAGGTTCTACATGGTTACACGATGGGATGTGGGCAAGGTGAAATCGCAAAACGAGTGTCAAAGTGAGATTTTGTAATTTTTTTAACAATTCAAAATGGCCTCAAAACGCCTTGTGAGAGTCGCAACTACTGGATCGTCTAATAGTTAAGGCCAATCCCTAGCCTAGGGTGGCAAGGGGGCAAGGAAGAAACCAAGACTCAAAAAAGGACGCGACCTTAAAAGAGGTTTAGAGTCTGTGGGAATATTTATTTAGCTTCTTCATACTCTTCTTTGATTGGGTGCGTTTATGAACGACGTAAAAAGCTAAAAGGACGACAAAGCAGCCCAGATCCTGTAGGAAACCATGAATCCCCAGGCATTTATAATAAGCGAATCATATTTTGCAGCCTCACCTACATACGTTTGATTAGACGTGCACAGTAAGGCCGTTGAAACGCCTGAAATACGTTAAATCGCACGCTTCCGACGCCACGTTATTATTTCCGTTTACTTCTTGACCTCGTCACCATTCTCAGAGGCAACACGTCTTCCACCCATTCGTTCGGGGAACCCATCATCCTTCCCCATAGCTCCACTTCCTCGAAAGTCGAGTCCATCCAGTCCACTTTCACCCCATAGCTCTGACCTGAGGAAAAAGAAAATGAAATTGTATTTGGTTGTTTTTTGGGGTTTTTTCGCAGTACGGAAATACTGTGTTTCAAATATAAACTGGCTGAAAACGACCCAAAGTGGCTCACTGATGCTAATGCTTGAAAGCCTGCATTGGCACGTTTGTACCTGTTCCTAAGCCTAGCCTCAGCACTCCTAGAAGGTGATCAGCCAGTCGGTCATGGTCCCACACGCTGAGCTCCACACAGGCCTCTTTCAGGTCCTCCGAGGTGAAACCATCATACACCATGGTGTGGTTGAAGACAGGGTTCACCGTCCTTTTTAACACTCGTGTCTTTTGACGGCTCTTTTTGCTGGCGTCGGGTAGCACAGAACTATCGGGGGGAGGGGGGGAAGACGCATGCAAACCGTTATGGATATACAGTAGCACATTTTGCCACCGTGTCACCATGCTACCAATGGATTACTTCAGTTTGTATTAAATATTCCAAGTGATCAATCGCACACTCTTTAATGCTGCCCAACGCTGTAGCTGGTAGGCTGCCATGGGTCTATTAAAGGTGTGCAATCTAAGGACGGTAGCACAGTGGCATCATTTTAAATGTTCGTGCTGATTCAGGTCCTTACCATTTAACGTACGGGTCTACAGTGGCACCCCGGATCAGGGGGAGGTTCTTGCAGTCTTTTACCCAGATGTGTATTTCACCTGAGCTGGAGGTGTTCCTTGCTAGATTATGGAAACGAAGAAAAACCCAGAGAATGATACCCATTGCGTTGTCTTTCAGCCGCTATCAAGTTAAGTTTAGGACAGGAGTTAAGGTGTGCTGTGAAAACAAAGCAAATATATGCATAGGTATGTGGTCCAAGAAGCCACATCCGTCGCCTCTTACACTGGGAAATCTGGGGTAAGAACCGTACGGCCAGTCTCATCTCTCCTCTGTGATCTGTAGGCTGGATACTGGTTATGACCTGAGAAGACAGAAGGTGAGGCCATGACTCTTAATGTTGTGATGAACACGAGTTCATTGCATTTTATTCATAAAGGCGAGCAGCATCCACGGATTACTCATAGACGGGTCCAGTGTACATAAACATCATCAGGTAAAGTGTCGCTCAGCTCGCGACTGACGTCACGGGGTGATCTACCAATCAGCACCGAGCAACGGATTTTAAAAAATAATAATAATTAAGCAGGAACCCAGAAAGGCAAAAACCGCGACACGACGGGGCTTCTGGTCCTTAAAAAAAACGGGCGACCTTCGCTGGACTCGCATCGCTGGCGTCAGACTGGATTTAAGACTGGTTAGTGACTTTAACAACTTTTTTTTTTTTTTTTTTTAACCAACAGTAGTCCGACACGTCCACGCGCACGCTCGCTCGCTCGTAACGGTTTCTAACGGTCGTTAAGCGCCGCCAACGGTTGCGTTTGTGAGCAGAACCGCCTGGTAACCTCTTTAATGGAGAGAGTTTTCTTTGTAAACGTCAAACCTTACAGCCGTAGCAGATCTCCCAAGCGCCATGTTGTGGTGTAAGCTTACAACCGCTCGTTCCTGACCTTCAACAGGCGTTTTTTAAGCTCGCCGAAACCTCAACACATTTCATTGCCTGTTAAACAGGTTGCAAGGCCAAAAAAAACAACACAAGTACACAAACTTAAGACAGTTGACGCAAGGCAGGTCATGGTCCACAGCTGTATGGTACCGTGGGCTTCAGCAGAAATTGGGATTCTTCAGACCAGTCTTCAACTGGAGACATTTACTGGTGTAACATATCTAGAACATGCCGCAAACATCTCAACTCTAGAGTCGTGTGTGTGTGTGTGTGTGTGTGTCAAAATCCCGTAGCTGTTCTAGCAATCTGTTCCAAACCAGACGTGCTGGTGTAGATGTTTCCTCACGCACTGATATCACGAATTGAAACAGGTTAACGATAATACCCTTGGTTTGAGGGACAGGGAGTTAATCTTGGTGTTTTCAAAGTCCCAGGTGGAGAGGTCGACCTCTGCCTCTCCCAGGAAGGTGTTCCGTCCAAATGTATCGTTGTGCCACACGGAGAGGTTAAGGACCTGGGTTTTTAGTGACTCCATTCGAACCCTGTACTGTATAAGACGGACAAGAGAAGTTACGTTATTGGGTGTGACATCGATTGTATACTTGTGGTCGCGAATTATTTTGATGGTATAATTTGCATGCAGATGTTACACCTTTTTGTGTAATTCGTTTAGAAAATGAGATTCAAAACATACGGCCCTGACTATAAGGACTTGATTTCCCATTTGTCAGGTACACCAAGTCAAGTAATGCTTAATATATAGTAAAATATTTAGCCAAATGATTGTTGACACCCTTAAATTACACCCAAAACGAAGAACATACGGTTCATATTATGGACGTGTTAGTGTCGCTAAAATAGCAGTGAGTAATCGTATTATTAGAAAGGTTGGCCACCTAGTGCATTTACAACTACATCTTTTTTTTTTTTAATTTATTTTTTTTAACATGGTTTTGGGGTTGCTATCAAGCACATCCAAACATGACCATTACCTTTTACGTCTGCATGCAATGTGTAAGAAATGTACAACCTGGGTGACTTGCTTACCCGTAGAATCTCGTTATATATGGGGTTCAGGGTCTTTTTTTTCACCGAGGTTTTCCTTTTCCCTAATCTTGCCGAGTCTAGCATAAGGTAGCTTTTAACGTACCTGGAAAAGGTGAGCACGTCAGCACAAGCACCTGAACAGCGACGAAGCGAACGGCCAAAAAAATAAATAAATTAAAAAAAAGGTCCGAGCTACACACGGGTCGGAGCGATCCTTCTTCACGTCGACTGGAGCGAGGTTTCGGCACCGGATCACGAAGATGTGGAACTCCCTCAGTTTCTGCACGTAGTTGAGGGAGAAGTCGATGGTTCCTTGAACGTCGACGTTCATGAAGTCCCCACTGGAAACGCTCACGACGCTGCCGCTGACCTGTGGGTCCGATCACGCCGGGCGACGGGTGAGCTTTCACAGAGGCCGTGATAGAATTATAACCTGCCCAGTTAGACAAAGCAAGATCTACGTACAGAGGACGCTGAGGCCATGCCAGAGTTGTTGCTGTAGTTGGGATGGGTTCGGTTTCTCCTGCGTATGCCGTTTTTAACACTGTGCCCCAACGTGGAGTCGCTTTCTTCTCCGTCATTCTGGATGGCAGGCAAAACAGAGACACGTTTGACTCGGTTAGGCGTTATTTAATGCCACAGCATTTTCGTGAATGGTGTTCACAGGTCAGGCCAGGTCATTTTTTTTAAAGTTTATTACGACTGGACAGCCAGAATTACTGTGAATCATCACATGAGGGCAGTGGTGGCCCAGTTCTAGACTAGACTAGGATTCAGTTTCCTGCCGTCCTTCATCCCTCAAGCAAGTCCCCTAACTCTCCATCGCGTGTACTGCACCTTGTACAGTACCAAATGTAAATAAGTAAATGGTCATACCCCGTCAAAATCCTTACCCATCTTTTTGTCAGACGTATTTACACATCACTACTGCAAACATCACTTAAAATTCACAAAATAATTCTGAACGGTTATCACAATGTAATTAGTTCAACACCTGGTTCGGGTAAGTGACCAGACGCTTTAGATTTAACCATTCTAAACCTGCTCAGGTACGACCAGGGACCTTTCAGATCGCAAACCAGGCCCCACCTGATGTAGAATGTAGTGACATTGGTTACCAATCAGGTAGCGCCTAGTGAAGATTAGACTGGCAGCAGGTGCGCTACATTTACCACGGCTGGGGAAAAAAACAAAAAGTCAGAGGTTGACGTTGCAGCATTGCGTCTGTGTAAATAAAGCTGGAAAAGGTTTTTTTTTAATGGATTTTGATCCCAGGCTCTAAGGCTGATCTTCTGTACCTGATAACCACTGTACGTTAGCGTTAGTTGTAAGCCGATTTGGACAAGGGTGCAATTGCGTGATCGCACCGTACCTCATCATCCAGGAAAGCAGGAACGGATTTACTCAGTTTCCTCATTTGCTCCACATCCGAGAAGGACGACGACGGTGGCGATGGAGAGCTCGACGCTACGAACACAGTCATTCATGTTGATGGTTAGCTTCGTTTTGGGCTGTTGCATTTTTAGAATGGCCCAGTGGCAAAGCTGTTCAAACACTTTGGTCAAATGTTTTGTAGACACCCTTTGTAATTATTGTAACCAGATGTAACGCAAATAGTAACGTGTGCACGAATGGAACCATCAGTGATGACGGAGAGCCCAGCTGGTTTGCTCAGAGCTCATGGGATACCTTTTGAGATGAATTGGAATCCCAGCAGTAGCCAAACCTCACAGACACGTTCTAGAATCTAGCGGAAACCCCCCTCTCGGCGGACTGAAGGCCGTTGTAACACAGAACTGAATTTCGATTACATTTTTGGGTGTCCACAAACTATGTCCCTGTAGCGTAAATAAACATTTTTACCCCAGTCGTTTGCCTTAAAGTCCCCAATTTGATTCCTCTTTATGAATTGTCCTGGAGAAGAGAAGATGGAACATTTAATCCAGTGTTAGAAACTCAAACATCCAACACACACACACACACACACACACACACACACATGAGGAAGAATATGATGAATTTGATACTGCCAGGTTCCAAATAAAAATCCAAATAAAATCTTCCGCGTAATCTACATGGGGTCAGGGGTCAGGGGCCAGCCGGTGCCCAGGCAGGAACAACCCTAGACTAAACCCGCGAGACTGTGCTAGCCTAGCGGTTACGGTACTGAACTCTGTACCTGAAGGTCACAGTCACCCACCAAGTCCCACTTAGGAGACACCAATTAACCTAACAGGCATGTCTTTGGACTGTGGGAGGAAACCAGAGTACCCAGAGTAAACCCACGCAGACACGGGGAGGGCATGCAGACTCCACACTGAAAGGTCCCAGGTCGGAGCCGTCCCCAAATCAAAAACAATTATTGCTATTATTAAAAGTTATATTAACTGTATATTTAGCATTTGTACGCTGAAAATGGCAAGTGGTCACAACCAAAGAGGATGTCGTGTTTTCAGACCGTTCGTATTACAAATAATAATAATAAAGTTCTGAGTTATAGCAGACGTTAATATTTCAATCCCAGCTTTTATGTGTCTTGTGCTTTTCTTCAATAAATGAGATTTGGTTTAATCAGTAAGTAGATTCATGCGTTTCGTGCTGTAAATCATCACAAACTGGGACAGAATTGCTGCTGTACGTGTAGAGCTGTTGATTCTTGGCACATCTGGATCGAACTCTTAATTGTTTCCAGAGCTGTTTTTATAGCGAGTATGTTAACAGTGTCTCAAAAGCTCAACTTCATTACGTTCTATAAAGAATTCCCACACGACTCGTATGTCATCCCAGCAAATCAAGCTAATGCTCACTTGGCACCGCCGCGATGTCTCCGAGGCTTTTATGGTAAGCAGGCCTAGTGGAGGCTCTTCTAAGCGCATCCTGCACAGGGTTCTCCTCAGCACCTGCCACGCAAGAACCAGAGTTAGGCTGAGATTGGAGTAACATCTAAGGGCAAACCAGGAGCGTGTTGCAAAATGGGGGAAATCAAACTCAGTGCAGCACGAAAGTAAAGCCTAACTGGCTACGTTTACAACTCTCAAATAAAACGTCAGCTGACGCAGAAAGCAGTCGTATAAAATGTGCCCTGTTTGCAGCTGGAGCAAAAATTCCTTCACTCGGTAAATAAGGGACCTACGACTGAGAGGAGGGTTACGCAATCGTTAGCAATAATCGGAAATTGCTCTGACAGGAGATTTATACAGTGGTTTAGATATTACACGGGTTCTCATGCTTTATAAACGGGGTAAAGAAAATTGCGATTATAAATATATTATGGAAGGACAAATTCAACCAATCAGCATGCCTGGAAAAATCCTCCAGTTTCACTTTCACTTGGAGAGGGCAGTATAGAATGGGATCAAAATAATCTTCGGCTTGACACATTAAAATTTTTGTGTGCTTCTTAAAGAGGACATTTATAACGTGTATGTATGTATATATGTGTGTATATATATATCTCACTGTGTTGACTCGTCTGAGAGTGGGACCAGGCGTCCGAGTCGTTTGACATCTTTCCATCATCACTTGTAAGCGGACCGGAATGCCGTCCCTTTCTTCCTGATCTGGCCTGAAGCTCTGGGGAACCTATGGGAGTGCTGCATTGTTCAGGAGGACATCTAATGCTACTTCCACTCTCTGGAGATGAACTGAATGGGGTGCAGACCAATCCACCGGTCTGTTCTGTGACTTCAGGAGGAACGAACACATCAGTGTTCTCCTCGATCCCCAGGTAATGCTGGTAGTTCTGTGGAATGAAGGACCTGGCGAGTGGCTGGACATCAGCATTTTCAGGAGAGCGTGATGGTCTTTTCTCACTGCTCTTCTGCCTTCTCTTTGAGCTTTCTGGAGAATTCTTCACCTGCGGATTGGAATCCGATGTTTTTCTGGATACTGACGTAGTCCGTTCTTTCTCTGGCTGCAAGGGTGAATCCTGACCTTCATTATCATCATCCCCAAGGTTGATGACAAACATGCTGGTGGCACGTCGAAGAGAATCCCCTCTTCCGCATAATCCTCCTTTGCTGCTCATTCTAGTCTGCTGCCGTGATTCTTTCTTAAGCATCCGTGGGGCCACGGCTGGGCATGACTCCCTTACAGGTGACTGTGGGCCTTCCTGCGTTTGAGGAGAATGGGGCGAGCTCAGAAGATCCAGTTCGTCTGAAGATTGATAGGTGCTGGCATTAGGGCCAGGCCTCGTGGACAGTGCTCTCTCTTTTACAGGTGACCGTAGCCCTCCCTCTGGCTTTGGGGGGTTCATATTCCCACTCTGATTTCCAGCTGCCTTGAAACTGGTCTTGGATGCCTGGATCGGTTGAATGTTCTGGTTTGCTTGTTTCCCTTCCCCTTCAGTTTTGTTTTCAAAGACCGGCGACTGCTTGCTGGATGTTCCTGCCCAGAAGTCGCGGAGACTCTTGAACTGCGACCTGTTCATGCCCTCTGCTGTGCCTAACTTGTCCATTCTCTCTCGTAGTGGAAGTATGGTAAAATTAGGAGAAATTCGATCCTCTTCCTCAAATGCTATGCCAGTCGATGTAAGATCATATTCCGATTTGGTAAATCGTTTATTCAGCTTGCCGTGATGGGAAGATGATTGTACGCGTATTTTTGGTTGCCCTGTTTCTTTCTCCCAGAATGATTTCAGCTTTTTTATCCTCTCCTCCCTGTTGTCTTGTTGCTCTCCTCTCTGATTTGTTAACGGGACTGGATTCGGATGCTGGGTGGAAGAAGCTGCAGATACACTGTTTGGTTTCGTTTCTTTTGTCCGTGTTCCTGTGTGTGTTTGGGTCACGTCTTCTCCTCCTGTGCTGTCCTCACCGGAACTTTCTCTGCTCTGCTTTTCTGTGAAGGAACTGCTGTCTAGTAATGGCGAGGGTGGTTTTGGGTGTAAAACTGTGGTAGAAACCATGTCTGAGCCGGAGTTCGCAACCAGTATATCTTGAATTGGTTCGGTATCACTCGATGGCGGTTGAATATCATTTGATTTACCTTTACAGGTTATTTTTTGTTTGTTTAAATGTTGTTGGGTTATATTAATCTGCTCTGCTTTCAACGGATCTTCTTCATCCACCGCTGACCTCGAATTCGTCTCAGCTTTGGGTGATTCTCTTTCACAATCCGTGTTAGTTTGGCCAAGGGCTTTGTTTAGTTTTTCAGTATTTTCATTAGATCTGCTGACCAGTACCCTTGGTGCCTCAGTGCCACCTTTCTCCCAGAATGATTTCAAACTGGCAATCGTTGGAGACTGGTTCTCTTTCAGCTCTTGCTTGGAGACTTCGCGATCGGCCATTGCCATGTTGCCAATGCTTTCTTCTTTTTTTCTGCCCATCTCTGGTACTTTCTCTTTCTGACTGTAATTCTGTGGCTCAATCGGGTACGAAGTAGATGACCCAATGACAGGTAGTGCTTGTTCTCTCTTAGATGCCTTTGATTGATCCGGTATTTCACTTGCACCCTGAAGTTTGCCGAAAGGTTCTTGCTGATCATCACTCAGCTCTTCTGTCTGTTCTATCTCCTTTAAGAAAGAATCTCCCACGATGCCAGTCTTCTCGTTCCTTTGCTTCGGAATAATCAAGTAAACGTTATTGGCTGGCTTGATTTCTCGAATCACCTCATCCTCAAAATCACTGTCTTCAAACTGGGCATTATTCTCAATCTCTTGGTCACTGTCTTCAAAGTCGAGTAAATCACTGCTGTCTGTGCTTTTGCTGAACCATTCCAGAACCTTGGTGATGGAGTCTCCTTGTTCTTCAGTGGGTTTGGGAGAAAGGGACTCTACGATGAGAGAACTTTTGTTGTCCTCTGTCTTTAATTTGTTTTGTCCAGTTATATGCATGTCGACTAAGGGAGGACTGTGGCCATTTTCACATCCAGGGGAGGCATCCGCTTCGAAGGAGACGTTGGATGTGCTTTTGGGTTTATTTCCAAGTGCAACTGCAAAACATATCACAGGTAATAGAATACAGTTATTGTAAGGTCAGTTTTTATTAATCTATACTTCCTGAAATGGAGTCATACCAACTGTGTTGTGAGGGTGGACTTCCTGCTTTTGTATATCTTCATTTTCCTTTTCCATTTTCATTTCCTTACTCTCCTGTCCTTCCAGTTTCCTGGGGGTGAGTTCAGAAGTAGGACTCTCATTTATCGGTTTGTCTAGCAGCGCTTCCAGTGGTGATCTGACCTTAATTCGAGGAACGTACAAAGGTTCCTTTGTAGTATCATCAGGTATATGTTGGTTATCTGGCTTAGCGGGAGATGCTGGACACTTTGGGCTACTGCCATTTTCATGTTCTGGTTTAGGAGACTGCAGTACGTATGCTGTCAGACTCAGTCGTGGATGAACTCTTGGCTTGCTTTGTTCCGTCGGTGCTGGATCCTCCAATGGCAGCGAGGATCGTACTGGCAGTCGTGACTTTGGCAAGGTCGCCCTCAGGGGCGAAGAAGCTCTTGATGGTTCTCGGTCTTTTTTATCGAGATGGGACTCCTTTGTACTCTCCTGGGTGGCGGTGTGCACCTCAAGAATTTGCCTGAAATCTGTACCGCTGTTGTTGCGACTTGGTTTGAGGTGTCTGACCGGTCGAGGCAGCTGGCTCTTGGATTTGAAGTGACTGGAGCTGTAGCTGGAACTGTGTTTGAATCTTTCTCCCAGTGGAGGGTACCTGATTCCTGGAGTTGAAGACATGCTTTGAGTAGACACGGTAGACCTGCTGTCTGAGCTCGCAGACAGACTAAAGGTAGACACGGTGGACGTGTTACTGGAGCTTTCAGACACACTCTGTGTGGACATGGAGCTGGTGCTCTCTGCCGCCGAGTTCTGGGGTCTAAAGAGTTTGGTTCTCTGTTTCGGCACAGGTTTCTGGTATGGGCCAGACTCCTGTAGTATGACAGAAGCTTTATTGGTGTCCATCTCTGTTGCTTCATGAGTTTGTAGGGGAAGTGACGATCCTCCTGGAGATATAAAAAAGAGGAGCACGAGTAAACCTGGTGCTTAAAGAAAATCCAGTGGCTTGTAGCTTCTGTTGTTAACCAAGTTGTTGAACCTTCTAAAATGACACACATGCTCACACCAAATCTGATGTTGTGATCATGGGGAGCACAACCATATTCGGATTCAGCACTGGCATACAGAACATCACAGAACGTAAAATTATTAGACTCATCTAGACGTCCATCATGCATTCTAATCTATTCCCTAATTTAATTCAATTACAATAATCAGATATAATGCTAACAAACTTGGTATCTCGGTATGTTGTTGTACGTATTGTGTCTAACCCATGACTGACGGTCCCTCAGATTCAGGTTCTGTGGTCCCATCTGGAAAATCAAGGTCTAGATCCATCGGTAGCGTGTTAAACGGATTGTGCCTCGGCTAGAACAAAGGAGAGAAAGCATGTCTTAATAACAAGATGATCTTAGTTAAGACTGAAACAGTGTTTTAAGGTGAACTAAAAGTACGCCGAATACCCTGAACGGTGAACGCTCAGCTTCTGATGGTCCCCTGATACAGAAAGAAAGAACAATAAGAAAGCTACTCAGAGCGGAGCTGGGAAAAAAAAACACCTTACTGTGTACAATTTAATTGAAATGATATGACAAACCATGCATCTTGTAAGTGCCGCCGACTTACCTGATGAACTACAGCGGTAAATGCGAATAAACGTCTTACCAAATCTCATCGCCTAATGACAGCTCGTCAAACTTGTACAATTCCGCCAAAAAAAGAGTAAAGAAAGACTAAAGTCTCCCTAAAATTGCAGGCTGGACATCCAGAGCTGTGAAACATGAAAACGGTGTTTACACGCCAAGCGCTAAAGTAAACGCCGGCTACGCGCAGGGGGTGTGGGCAACCGACCGGTGACCCAATCGTCTCACTAACCCGTCTTAAAGTTCCATGTTGGTTTGAAAGCTCTTTGCACAGGCAGAACTCGCGGCCATGTAGGATAAGCAGTGCCTAAAGGCGAAGAGCCACGGAATTGAAACGGTTTTAGTCCGTCACCGACAGTAACAGATACTTCTTGATCCTGTCGCGTTTTATTTATGTGCATAGCAATTATAACGAGGCATTAGGACTTAAGGTCTGGTGAAACTGTGGTATGCAAACACCTCTGTTGACTCTTGGTTGAGTCATCCGGCACTCATGAGATAAGACACACGCCTTAAAAACACACATCAACCAGGCGGGCGACGCGAGCTGCTCAAACAGTACGGCTCCACAAGGCAATTGCTCGTAGCTAGGCCGGCGTCGTTTCGGTTTGACTGACAAACACACAGTCATGAGACTCGCTAATCTCTCTAAGCAATGGGTGTGAAATTCAGTAGAAGCACCAACGCATAATCCGGGATAAAGCAGAGGGGTAAGGATTTAAAATGCACATCTGGCATGGATCTACCTCTCTTCCGGAGCATCGTCCGATTCCGGTCTTGGTAGCACACTTCCGCCGGGTTGCTCCCGCAGAGAGAGATTTAAAGACTCTAAAGAGAAATAAATAATAGATGTGTGTGTGTGTGTTTTATAATACGTAACGTGACGTTACAGCAGGGATTCTGAAAACTCACCCATTCTCGTGGGTTTCTTCTGCTTCATGGATGCCAGGATGATGTCGGATCCATGGATTTTGTCTTGGTGTCGTTGAGACTTCACCTCATAAAACCATTTTCCCGTGATGCACTTCCGTCGGTCTTCCTCAGCGCCCTGGTTTTCCCACTGCCTTGGGTGCAGGAGCGTTTTGGAAGGTGGGAGGAATTGATTTAGAAAACAGTTGTTCTAACAATCAGGACAAAGTTCTAATAAAACACGTAGGCCAAGGGCGGTAACGCGTCGAGTTGGTCCGATTGGACCAGATGCAGCAGTGCTGCCGGAGCTTTAAACCACTGCGCACTCACTGTGGGTCCTGACCATTAAAGAAGCGTGTAAAGGGAGCTGACGGAGTAGGTAGAGAAACAAACGGACCGACGTTTGTCTGTAACTGTAACTACAACGTGCTTATTTATGGGAAATGGAAACAATAAAATGGAATAAGGAGCGTAGAAACAAAGAGGCGCAACCAAGAAAGGGATCCGAGAGTGTAAATTAGCTTTTGATGCAGGATTAGGGCTTGTTAATTCTGTTTTTAATCCTGCGATCCCTCTGCTCGTTATCATCCTACAGGACAAACGTCGCCAAGTGTCCAATAAACCCATGTTTGCTCTTTAGGGAGTCACGCCTACGTGCCACATGTGCAGCGCTACGGAATCGGAAGGCTTACTACGTCTAAAGGGATGATGTTAATGATCTAAACGTTTTGGGTTGAACACACGAAGAGGCAGGATACAATAAAAGAATTGTCTTGAGCACAGAACAACCCGCGCATGTGACGTTCCACTCAGCCCAGTCGTGTCAAACGGTGTGCGTGTCAATTTGTGTATTGGTGTGTGTTTATCCTGGGTGTTCAGCTTGTACTTGGCACAGTAGAGCCCACATTTCCCAGTAGTAAAACCAGTAAAGAATATCCATCTACATATAGTACATGACTACATATAGAACTTGTTGGACCTGATGAGGTTTTTAACGATCCAGTAAAAGTCTGGCACTGTTACGTTTCAAACCACAGCAGCGAAGCAAAACCGTACGATGAAAATCATGCCGTGGTCAACAGAATGACGTCGTCAAGCTCAGGGAAAACTGTGCTGGTCATGTGAAAAGGGCAAAGGCAATTAGTCGACAAGGGTAGACCTAATCCATTTACCCACGCTTAATCGAGTCAAGGAAATCACTCAGATGTGGGCAGTTTCTGCGTGCTTGCTTTCATGTCTATTTACTTCCATTACATGTTCAGTCTGTTTATGGTTCATCGAGGCATCACTGCAGTGCCTTTCGACCAAATGTAATGTAATGTAATAATCCTAACTCCTACGACGAGCAAGCGATGGTCACTTTTAGAACATTACGTAATTATTTAAGGTCGAAAGTATGCGGACACCCATTCTAATTAGATCTCTTAATCCACTCCCTGCTGATATATTATATATTATATCTAGGCATGACCAAACATTGGCCTCAACAGTCAATTCACCACAGTCCATAACAAAACGGTTTACCAGCCATGATGAAAACATTCGGCTTCCTTAGAGCTTTGGTCTGAACTCCACCGCACAGCTTTCGAGAAGAATCACCCAGAGAGGCTTAAAACCAATACCATCAGCGAGGCCTTGCTCATGGGCGCTGTAGCGGGAGCTTGGTAGTGCTGGTTGTCTGGTCCACGGTCCATTTACGCGACCCACAGTGCCACCACCATTCTCACTCAAAAACCTCAATAATGCAAGACCAGCCGAGGATTCGAACCAAGGTCTTGAGGAACTGCTACGTCCAGCAGCAAATCTTCAGCCATCGAGGGCCAGGAGCTCACACGGTGGACCAAACTAAATCTTTCTTTGGACTTATTGTCCATTTGAAGTAGGTCTAGGGGAAACTTACTTGACGCGCTCCTCCTCGGCCTTCTTTAGCTCCGAATCCCTCTTTACTACCGCCATAATCATCTCCTGCTCCTCTTCGGTCAGGTAGCTCAGGTCTATCATGACGATCTGCTCGAGCCTCTCTCTGTGTTCAGTATGGAAATGATCCCTGATGTTTCTCAGGCACACATGAAGACAAACGAAGCCTTTCCCTAGTTGATAGCTGGATTTCTAGCTCCTTTGCAGGACACTGGATGAGCTTTGTTCACGGGCTCTGGTTTTCCATGAAGGACATCACGCTCGTGCAGCTGTGCACCTGTAAAGAGCACCACGAAAACACTTCAGATATTCCGTAAACTCCTTTCTTCCCCACGTCTGATCCTGCCTGGTTATCAGGCACTAGAGATCCGGCACCTAATCCTGGAGAGCACAGTAAGCAAGCAGAAGCAGAAGCGTGCCTCGGAGCGCAAACGCAGGGCTGATTAGGAGCTGACGATTCTTAAACTCTAGCATTCGTCCACCCCTCTGTAGCAGACACTACGTTAGAGCCGGTGAACTTGGCAACAAGTCGAGCTAAAGAGAGCAAGGTTAAAGGTCTGGAAATAACACGATTCAAACCTCCATGAGCAGCCAAGAAACCCAGAGCAGCTGGAGAACTTTTTCTTTTTTTTTAGCGGCCAGGCGATACTAACAGATTCCTACAACTGAGTTAATATTTGACCTCAGAAAGCACAGGACAAAAATGGGCAAGCTCTGCCTGGCACAGCGACTATCACACGTGTATCAGCTGAACCAATATATACAACAGGGAAGATTCTATATTGAGCTAAACCAAATTAAAAAGTGGTATTAAAATCGTATTCATTGGCAAAAAGCCTAATTAGTAATTCTCTTTTTTTCATATTTTCCTCCGAGTACTCACTCCTAGAAGAACAGCTCTGAAAAAATAAGACGCTGCGTAAACGTAGTGAGTGAAATGATTACATAATACATAATAATGTATATAATATATTTTTTTTATAAATGTGTACGCCGCTTACAAAAAGGAGGGGAGATTTCAAAATGAATACGAATTGGATCCCATAAGAACTGCTGGATAATCTGATCCTGTCCATGACCCCCCTGATCACTTTCGCTGTGTTTTGGGTCACTCCTTACACCCTACTGAACACAATGTGGGGGGCACCCTGGCCCAGTTTGACACGTTGTTGTTGAATTCGCCCCCATAAATGCATCGCTTACTACTCCGTCACCAGAAATGAAATCAAACGCTTTTTTTTAATCGGTGCATATTCGTTTTAAAATACCCCCTCATTAGCGGCAACGATAATTTATTCAACTTATTCGCCGTAAACGACGACAAAGATGACAAAGATGATGACCACGATTTCTAATGTAAAAAAATATTAATAATAACACAAAGGAAACGAGCGCATGTGCATTAATTCTCAAACCGACACGAATGTTATAAGTTGCAACTTTGGAAAAAAAATTCAGATTTTGATGTTTCAATCCCAGCTTTCACGCGTCAGTAAATCAGATTTGGTTCAGGTGATCATAATCAGTAGGTTATTAAGTAGAATCGGGTGTTTCTGTGCTGGAATTCAGCAGATGCCGGAATGGAATTACTGCTGTACGTGTACAGGTGTTGATTTTACAAAAAACGCGGTGTGGTTTCGCTTTTATCCGGAGCTGTTTACCATGTTGTGATCCATAAAGTCCAGCCTTTTAAGCCACTCAGCATGACCAAATCAGGCTCAATTAAATAAACCTCCCTTCATTATTAGACGACGGTAATTACGGTTACCTAAAGCGGCGCGGAATTTCGTAACCTCAAGAATTCCAAACATCGTACGCAGCTCAGTAGGGAGAATAACAGTGCTGAGGGAGGTCGGTCAGGGGATGACGCCTAGTCACGTGTTATCTAGGGATCGACCATGAAAAGCAAAGCAAAGCGTGTAATGTGATCACGGTCACAAGAAATTCCTTTTGAAAACGCTGCCATGCACTTATAATTAAATAATTAAGATCCTCTAACACAAACATGATCTTCTTCAGGGGTTTTATCACCTCCTGTCCTCAAGTCAGTAAAGATGAGCACAATATCCCTGCAGTGCCCAATTAATGGCACAATAACACGGGGCTCAAGGGTAAAAAATACACCGCTCTCAAAAATGAGGGGAGATTTCAAAACGGATACGAAGAGGGTCCCATAGGAACTGATCCTGTCCAGGCCCCGTCACTGCCAATGTGTTTTGGCCCTCTCGTGTGACCCTGCACCCTACGGAACACAATATGGGGGCACCCCGGTCCAGTTTGATCCACCCTCACTTACTGCTCGATCGCCATCATCGGGTTTGGCATCTCATCTGAGTAATCAAACAACTTTCTTTGACTTTTCGTTTGCTTTTCTGATCGTCTTGTTTAACGGCATAAAATCAAACGCTCCTTTTTTTTTTTTTTTTTTTTTTTAATCGCCTCTTACTCGTTCTGAAATGCCCCCTCGTTTTTGTGAGCAGTGTATTTTGACTCCACCCGTAGATCCATCTTTAAACAAATTAGCAATGGAAAGGCATCCATGTATGCAGGATGTTTATTCTGCTTTATTCGGTGTTTGGTTTAGCTCTAAATTAACGCTCTGTTGCATTTGCATGGTACGATACTTACAAAGAGGCGTTAAATTGCGTATAAACCACGCATACGACCCTCCGCTTCTCCACTGATTAGTAATTCATCTAGCTGTTTAAAATGACCATAAAATACCATAAAATACCATAAAATACCATAAAATAAAGCTCCTCACGTAAATATTATGAAAGTACTATCCTTTGTGTACTATCCACAAAGTGTGTGTGTGGGTGTGTGTGTGTGTGTGTGTGTGTGTGTGTGTGTGTGTGTGTGTGTCTAATATAATATA
>JAUZST010084321.1:0-20207 GCA_034779995.1 Parotocinclus haroldoi
ATTTCTTAGTTCTAGTTAGCACTCGAGCTGCTGCATTCTGCACTAGTTGTAGTTTGTTTAGAGATTTACTAGAACATCCAGCGAGTAAAGTGTTACAGTAATCCAATCTGGAGGTTATATGTATCATCGTAGGGATATTTCATTGACACTCACTGATTACTGTAGATAATTAATAACTAATAACACAGCTACGTCTAACCCTAACCTCACTGACCTAAAGCAAATTTCTCTTTTGACTCGTGTGGGTTTTTTTTTATTTTTGTTTTATGTTTTCCTCGTGAGAACCTGCAAAATGTCCCCACAGTGTACAAACATTCAGAGCTTTTTATCGCCGAGGGAATGTTTGGTCCCCACAGTGTTATATATACATGGTATACACACACACACTCGCACACACTATACACTTATTCTGCCTAACGTGGAGTCTGAGTAGGAGTGTAAACATACTGTAGCATGAGTGATGCATACTTTTATTTTTGCCTCCATTCAGTCATGATCCTTCCGCACAAAAAAAGTAGCTTTTAAAAAGCTGGAGTGACTTCTAGCTGAGCTGAGCGGTGGAAGATTAAAGGCCTCTGCTTAAGAACCCTGCAATAGAGCCAGGATTTGATCTCAGAACCATCTGAATAGTGACTGAAGACCTCTATCATTGGACTCAAACGGCTGCTATAAGCCAAACTGGAAGAGTTTTCAGTTCAGTCGGGGGATCATTCTTCGAAACTGAGCGTCAGAACGGGGGGAAGAAAGGTGATTTAAGTGACTGATGGGCTGGCCTGAGTACTTCAGAATCTGCTGATCCACTTGGGGATTTTTACACACAGTGCCATCTCTAGGGTTTCCAGAGGATGGTCAGAAGAAGAAAAAAAGTTCAGGAAGGGCAGTTCTTTGTGTCCTGCCACTGACAGCCAGTTTGAGGTGGAGCCCTGAACGAGAAACCTAACCGGGTAACCAGAGCCTCTTCTTAATTCTACATTTTGATCCCAATATATTTTTCCGTTTGCTCTAGTATTTTGGGTAATGGCTTTCGTATATCGTCATTAGATTTACACAAAGTTACACTGAATCCCAACGAACGAATGAAGAAGCTCGTAACATGGAAGCAGCTGCACTACGGCGAAAAAATGAGGAGGTATTTCACTGTGGGAATGAATTCATTTTGAAGTATCCCCTCATTTTCGCGAGAAATCGATTTGAAAAATAGCGACGTCTGGGAGACAAAGGTTTTGTTGAACCTGTATAAGAAGCCTGTATAATTTCCTTCGACCTTATTTTCTAAAACTCTATGTATAATTGACTTGGGACTTACTCGAGACTTTAGATTAAGACTTGATTGTGACCTGCACTAAATCACTAACGCTCAGCTCTATTCCCTCCTCAAACCGCTGTTGCCATCTTTCCGTAATAATCTGGTCTCAGTTCAAAGTCAAATCTGTTTCTATAGAGCTTTTTGTAACGGAGCATTGTCCTAGGGCAGCAGTGGCAAGGAAAATCCCTGCACATGGTAAGGAAGAAACCATGGGAGGAACCAAGACTTAAAAAGGGACCCGGCCTTAGGTGGCTTAGATATTAAATGTTAGAATTAGGCTTGTAATAATAGTAATACTGAGTAAATAAAATAAAATATTGAATAGAATAGCATCACACACACACACACACACACACACACACACACACACACACACACACACACACACACATATATACATGTATAGGGCCAGTGGGTGCCTACACGGTAACTCTGGGCGCAAGGGCAAGAACAGCTCCAGGTGGGGCGCCAAGCCATCGTAGGGCACATACACACAGTCGCCCATAAGCGCCACTTTACAGACACCAGTTAACCTAACGCATGCATTTGGACTGTGGGAGGAAACATATATATATATATATGCATATATTAGATATGAGTTTCGTATATTTGGACCCTTATTGGGATGTTACCTCTCTTCTGTATCGTTAAATCTTAATAAGTACGCTCTGTTATTGGTGTTACTCTCAGCGCTTGACTGGCTGCGTGACAGAGGCTTTTATTTCTGTAAACTTTGCTGCGATTCCCTGGCCAGGCTCCGGTCATTATTAAGGTTTGGAAAGTATTTCTGGATTCTGCTGTGTGTCACGGCTGGCTGGAACAGACCTGAGTAAATGTTTTCCTTTGCAGGGAGTGTTGCCGTGGCGTGGACAGGGGACTTTGCCCCGGCTAGAGGGCCAGAACTAAGGTTTAAACTGCACAGGGCAGGGGTTTGAAATATTCTGCTTCACAAAAGAGCATTGGGGGCATTTACGAAACAAGCAAGGAGCGAAGGTATGAGAATAGCACTGACCATTTATCTATCCTACTTACTGTGGCGCTTGAAAGCTGTGCATTAAAACATCATCAAGGCCTAACGATAATAAAAAACACACAAGAATGCAATCTTTTGAGAAAAACGATGGACTGGTGCCCTGTACAGGGTCCAGCTCTGCCTGCACACAATGAAATCCGAGTCATAGCGGTAACCCTGACCGGGGTAAGCAGGGGTAAACCTGCATGTATTTGTATTCTTTATTCTCGTGTTTTTCCTTTTCACCCCATTTCTACTCGCTGTCACTCGCCTCTGCTCGCTGAGGAAACACCGAACCTACATTTTCAGCCCATTTTACTTTAACTTTCATAATCCAAGGTGCGGAGATTGAGGGGTGCGGGGCACTCCGAAAAGCCTCGTGCCACCAGCCCTTCCAGTTCCAGAATGAGGACTTGCATTAACACCTAGAGCACTGAAACGGATGCCCTTATCCTCGGCTCGAAGAACGAAGAAAAACCTTTCATTCCCGCTTGTGTTTGTGCGCCACTTTATTAGGTACACC
This sequence comes from Parotocinclus haroldoi, assembly GCA_034779995.1. Lineage (NCBI taxonomy): Eukaryota > Metazoa > Chordata > Actinopteri > Siluriformes > Loricariidae > Parotocinclus > Parotocinclus haroldoi. The sequence goes on from JAUZST010084321.1 coordinate 2,842, forward strand.
ACCCTGTTTTTACTCTGCCTGTCCTTAAAGGTCTATCTGGATTTGAAATAACAAATGACAGGCGGTAAATTGCATTTAACATTTCGAAATGGAGTAATCATCCTTGTCGCTCCTTGACTCACCAGAGTGGAGTGTGGAAGCATATCGCAAACTGACCACTGGTGTCCCACAAGGCTCAGTGCTTGGTCCTCTTTTGTTCTCCCTCTATACTCGCTCTCTTGGGGAGGTCATGTCCTCACATGGCTGTTCATATCACTGCTATGCTGATGACACCCAACTCATTCTCTCCCTCCCTCCGTCGGACACTCAGGTCTCTGCCAGGATCTCAGCTCGTGTAGCTGCCATATCATCATGGATGGCAGATCACCACCTTAAGCAACCTGTGAGTGACTATGGACAACCAATTGTCCTTTTCTACCCACATTGCAAACGTCTCTCGGTCGTGCCTCTTCCTTCTTCACAACGTCAGAAGGAGCCGTCTATTTCTTCCCACAGAGGAAACACAGATTCTGGTTCAGTCCCTCATCGTTTCAAGACTGGACTACTGTAACTCTCTCTTAGCGGGACGGGGCTTCCTCTGACCGCTATCCGATCCCTGTAGCCGATCCAGAATTCAGCTGCAAGACTCGTGTTCAATGTTCCCAAGTTCACACACACTACAGTGTCAGATCTAAAACCCTGATGCTTGCTTACAAAGCTAAAAATGGACCTGCACCCTCCTACCTCGCAGGACTTATCACACCCCGCACTGCACCTCGCTCACTCCGGGTCTCTAGCACTGATCGACCGGTTCCCCCTGTCTCCCTGTCTTCTCCTCAATGTTTGAACAGCCGAGCCTCTGCCCATCTTCAAACGCCTTTTAAAGACCCATTTATTCCGCCCTTACCTCATCTAACACCCCTACCCTTGTCCTTCTATCTCTTAAAAAAAACGCAACTTCTACAGTTTCAGAAGGGTATTCTTGTTTAGATTCCTTATTATTAAGAATGGATTGCGTTACTGATGTCTTAAAGCACTTTTGTAAGCCGCTCTGGATAAGGGCGTCTGCTAAATCCTGTAAATGTAAATGTAAATATAGAGCACGCCTAGGGCGACAGTGGAAAGGAAAAATTCCCTGAAGCTAGAAGGAAGGAAGAAACCTGGGGAGGACCAAAGATTCAACATGGGACCTGACCTCCATGGGTGACCGAGACTGTTCTCATAGTGGAACGGTAAAGACCTGAGCCACTTGAACAAGGGACAAATCACCCAGACATTCCCAAACTAACTGTGAGGTTTTATTCCTCTGAATAGTCCTGGGTCTGTCCCATAACCATGCCTAGCCCCTTTTGAGGCTGCTCAAACCCCCTAACCTAAGTCATTTACTACATTTTGACCAGACATGACTCGGTTTAGGCACTAATGCCTCAGTTACGACGACAACTGCAAGTGTACTGTTTACCAAAACTGGCCAAATTGTTGCCAGCAATAAAGTTCATCATGGCATTCAGACTCAGGCCCATATGTAATCGACCCCAGGTAATGTGGGCCAGAAGTGCAGTTCTGACTGCGTACTGGCAGAGCGATCCGGTTGAAGTCATCGGCGTCTTTCCGTGGGAAACTTTAAATGTTGGCCAGAACTGTAGCATCACTCGTTTGCTTTGTGCAAAATCTTTTTCAACCAAAAAGGTGTATGGTTTAAATATGATATACTATACTAATAATGTTTGGGAGCAGTGTATCACAAAATGGTGTGTTTAAGGCAATTGTTGGTGTCTTTCCGGTCGCCGTGTTTCCCCTAGTGAAAAAGTCAGGTGACTTCATGCACAAGTGTGCAAATGCTAGCGCAAAAATGTTAAAATGGGGGGACGGGTCTCACTGGGTGCTCAGCACCTCTAAAGCTGTGATCCTAGAATGACCTCTTTGGTCTCGGTCCAAAAAGGATGGCAACCAGGATGGCCAGACCACCTAAACTTGCTCCTCAGACTTTTACTTGCAGAAGATGCAGCAGCTGCACACTGAGACGCCCCGGGGATTACAAAAAGCTCGACGGCCCGGCGCGGCCCCGTGAAGGAACCGGATTTCTGTCGCATGAACGTGGATGGACTGGTAGCCAGACGACCAGGACCACAGACCTCAGGGCGACAACTGCAGACCAGGACTCTTTCATTCTTGGACTCTTTATCTGTGGAATGAATTAGTCCAGCATTTTGCACGGCCCTCTCCCCGGTTTTCTTTAGCGCATTTCTCGCGCCTTGACTCGTTTCTGCTTCGTTCTGGACTTCTTCCAACACCAACAGGTAAACGCTGGAGCGGAGTGGAGCAGAAACAGGAAACTGGCTCCGAGTAGCGGTCCGTTCCCCACCCCACCCACCTCCCTGTGATTGCCTCGGCCACGCCGATCACCGCGCGGGGGAGGGGGGGGGGGTCGGGGGGACGAACGAGAGGGCGCTTTTTTGCTTTTAACCCTCCACAGTTTTAATGCACAGTAACATGGCTCTGCTCTTTTGTACTCGGCTGTTAGGCGGATACACGATGCAACCCACGCAAAGCCTACTGAAAACAGCCTGGCACCCACGTGTATCAATATTCCATTACCCTGGAGCAATCACACACACACACACACACACACACACACACACACACACACAGAACAATAATCCGGGGTCTTTATCAGTGAAACATGTGATAGCATTAAATTTTGATTTTGACACAACAAGCACAAAACAACTAAAAGCGCGGAGAGATGAGCAGCTTCGGCTCCTTCTGAAAAGCAGGGACAGAGCGCCATCCAGTGGCTCAGACAAGCAACGCAAATTTTCCTTCCCTCGTGTAGGACAGAATTTCATTCTGAACTCTTTCTGACTTCGATTAGAATTACGTAACGAAATAATGATTAATAGACGATAAACGACAATTGAATTATATTTGCATAAACTTCATTTCGGTAGAATTTAATTCATACTTATACATGATCAAGACTTCCCAAGGAGGTCGTGTCCCTTTTTAAATCTTAGGTCCTCCCAAAACGGGAGTTTTTCCTTTCCGTTGTCGTGCTAGGCTTGCTCGGTTAGGGCTTTTTTTTCCCCTATTAAAAATGGCAAACAGTTCTTTGCTGTTTCAAAGCAGCTTTAAGTCTGAGAAGGTTGTAAGTTCAAATCGCTCCCTACTTAGAAGTGAAACTAATGGAAGCATTCAAAAGTTTGCTGGAAAAAAAAATCCTCGTGTTTGTAATCCAGAAGCCTCAGCGATTAAGCTTTGGACTCTTGTGTTGTAGGCCCTTTAATACTACTGAAGGTTGTGAGCTCAAATCCCATCTCCATTCCCTAAAGATCTGTCTCAGTGGTTGGGTTTGAAATAGCAAATGACAGGTGGTGCAATCGCATTTAACATGTCATAAATCGGTCATATTGCCTTATTTGGAAGGTAGTGAGTTCAAATCCCATCCCCATCGACTTTGAGCGAGGCTCGTAATCCTGTTCGTGTGGATGTAAAGGGTCTCGTCAAATGACAGATGTACTAAATGGCAGGAGTACGGAACAGAGTCCTGCCTGTCGGGATGGCTCGCTGATTAAGAAGTCTGGATTACAAATCTTTTAGGCTTATGAGTTCAAATCTCATCTTAGTCAACCATCAGCAGGTCTCCGTCTCAACCTCAATAAAAAGATGTCTGGCAAATATAATATACAGTACTGTGCAAAAGTCTGAGGACACCATTCGATCAGATATAGCATTGTTTTACGGAGGATATAATGATCGTAAATAATTCCTAATAAATAAATAGTTTTCCCAGAAAATACAGAATATTTATATACAGCACAAAAAAAAAACTTTAAGATTACAGACCTACTGTAGATGGTGAATATGAGGATGATGTGCCCCAGGCCTCTGAACTTCTAACCGGGAGGATATGAGTTCAAATCCTAAGTCCTCCAGCCTTAAACAAGGTCGGTCATTTGGGTTAAAATGTTCTTCCATATAAACAAATATAGTTTCGAGTGTTAAATCCCATCCTGCATGCAGAGCTCGCTCCGGTATTGAGGCCATAGTTTACCAACCAGAAGGTTACGAGCTCAAATCCCAGCTTTAAAAAACGTCCTGCCAAGCGACTGAATGAAAACTCAAGCGTTAAATTGATTTTTAAAAAAAAAGGTCCTGCCTACATTATAGGATAAGGAGCCTGGACTATTCATCAGTTCAAGTTCCAGCTCTGCCAACCTGCCACTGTTGGACCCTCGAGCAAAGCCATCAAAGCTCAGTTACAGAAACATTTCATAGTTCAGTTTCCACACCTGTCGATTGCGCCGCAGTCGGTGAGTATTGGCTTTGCGCTCTGATTTCGTCGTGCCTCCTTTGTCTCTTTCCACAGTTCCATATCGCCGTTCAGTTTTGACAGTATTCGGCGGCCACGGCGGTCCGAGTCTCCAGACTCTAAGAAGCGTCGCATCCACAGGTGTGACTTCGAGGGCTGTAATAAGGTTTACACCAAGAGCTCCCACCTGAAGGCCCATCGAAGGACACACACGGGTCAGTCATCCAGAAACACAGCATGTATGATACCATGTTCATGTCTGATCCACAGTTATTGGCACCATTGGTGAAAATAGATATTGTTTTTGTTTTTTTTTAGGAAAGTAAAGTGAATTGTGAAAGAAATCTAAGTTTGATCTCGGGTTATTTCTATAGCACTGTAACTGTCTTAGGTTATCTTCCAAGACCAATCCCAACTTGAGCAAGCCTGGGGCAACAGTGGCTAGGAAAATCCCTAAGCGGTCGCGTCGGGGTCTGAGGCCTCCGGTAACACCGGCAACACAGGGCATGAGGCAGGAACCAACTCTAGAAATCACACCGAGACATTTTAGAGACGCCAGCCGACCTAATGCATGAAACCAATTAGACGTGGGGAGAACATACAAATTCACACAGGCAGCAGCTGCATTGCCGGACTCTTAGAGCTAACCACTATGACCCTCAGCACAACATGGTTAGACCCACAGTGCAGGGTTTGGTATGTTCCCCGTGAGTCTGTAAGAGCTTTTTGCAGGTGCTACGGCTTCCTCCCGCACCCCGACGACATGGCCTAGGTTAACTGGTGTCTCTAAATTGGCTCGGTGAGAGTGGGTCAGTTTCATACATAAAATGAAAAAAAAATGTTCAAGAAAACAGATCAGTTAAGCCTGAGGTACAGTACTGCGCAAAAGCTTTGGTTTGTTTTTGGAAGGGTAGCAGCCAAGGGACCCCTTTTTAAGAAGGGGAACAGGGTGTAAAGAATCAGATATGCTAAAGCTAAAAAAAACTGGCATGAAGATCAGTGGAAACCCGGATTATTTTCGGTCCAGCCGCTGGCAGTATGCAAAATATGGTTTCTCATGCCATTTCTAAAATACCATGACTAGGGGTGGCCTAAGACTTTTGCACAGTACTGTATTTATACATGCCCATATCATCTGTACGTGCTGAAGCAGCCGTAGCCCTGACTAGAAAACCCGAGGCTCAAATGTGGTTCAAACCTTTTGCGGCAAACGCCAAATCCTGCTCTGATGGACCTGGTTGTTTTAATGCAGAATTCACGTTTGTTAAGCAGTGAACAAACGTCAAGGTGAACGATTTTCCCCACCTTGTCGCAGGTGAGAAGCCGTACAAGTGCACGTGGGACGGCTGCACGTGGAAGTTCGCCCGCTCGGACGAACTGACTCGGCATTATCGCAAGCACACGGGAGTGAAGCCCTTCAAGTGTACGGACTGCGATCGCAGCTTCTCGCGTTCGGACCACCTGGCCCTGCACCGGCGCAGGCACATGCTGGTCTGACGAGGTGACAACCCCAAACCCCAAACCCCCCATCCCCCACCACACACACACACACACACGCGCACGCACGTACTCTGGGCGGAGCGGGAACTCCCCCAAACGAGGTCTGTTCTGCTGGGCTGGACCCGGCTGACCCTCCTGAGACCTGGAAAGATTTAGGAGAGCGGAGGCGCGGAGGAGCTAACCAATGGGCGTATCAAACAGGGTTATTCTGGAGACTGGACATGGTTTGAGACTTCTGAAACTTTCCCAAGCTGCCCAGGGCTTGTTTTTTTTGTTTTTATTCAGCAACGTTGTGCTCACACGGAACGTCTGCTTCATCCACAATGTGAAGAAATGCAGCTCTTCAAAGAAAACGACCTGACCTTCTCCGTCTTCTCTTTGCTCTTCTGTAAGCCATGCACAGGACCGGCGTTGGGCTCACCGAATTCTGAAATGAGAGAGGCTGAGCTGAAGGTTTTCTGTTTAGCAGATCAAGAAGCCATGAGATTATAAACAGAGCAGGTGATAACACAGTCACGTTTGTCCTTATCTCCACCTGAAAATCTGATTTTTCTTTCCCCCGAGCAATTAGGTTAATAATGTTAGTCATTGATCGGCGCAGGTTTTCTAATTACCCAGTCAGGATGCGCAATCATTTTGCTGCTCAAAACACACACACACACACACACACACTTGCACACACTTCCATATTTATCCTTTACATTCGCAGAAATTACAACCCCAAACCAGAAAACGTTGGGACGGTATAAACCCCAGATATTTCATGTTTTTCCTGAACGTCCATTCCGGAGGCTTGCGTTCCTGTACAGTAAAGTTTTAAGCGGTATTTGTGAATGTAACTCTCTATCGTAGAGCTTGGTAAAGGTTGGATAAAGTAACCCCTCACCCGTGCCGTCTGAGGGAGCGCAGAGAGATCACCCCTCTTCAGTTTAGGCTTTCAAGGACTGAAATCCCTCCTGATTCTGAGTCGTTTAAAGAGGGAAAATATATATAAAGACGAACCTTTCAGTCGTTTTATTACACGTTTGTTCATAAACTGGAGTTCCTCTGATCATCTTTACTCCTCGAAGCCTTTCCTAGATGCTGCTTTAGGACCAAATCATGATTCTAATCACCTTTCGTCGTTGTTTTTAGCTCGTTCCTAGCTCTAAATGGTCCCCGTGTCAGCTTTTTTTTTGGAACGTGTTGCAGGCTTGATATGCAGGAATGGATGTTTATTTATTTTTTTTAAATCGACTTGGCCAGAAAAAAAAAAAAAAAAAACCTGAAATATCTGAGGTTCGTTCTGTCTGATATGAAATGGGTAAAAATGTATGTATGGAACTTTTTGGGGGTTGTGAAAGAGACCCTAATATGACGCTGACCCAAACAGTGAAGGGTTAAAAGTGTCATTAAAGCTTGGCTTAAGCACGCTAGGTAAACAGACCGGATTTGGGGGGTCAAACATGCTCGGGTACAGTACGGATCGGCTATTGTAGACACACCCTTAAGGCTGTTACACACCAAAGGCAAAGGCAGCAAATTAGTTTAAGCTCGTTATTTTATTCACCCTCCCGTTTAATAATTACGAACTTCCACGTCACGTCTGGACCACAAAGAAGCAGCTCCTGTATTTTCACTCTGCCTCTCCTTTGGCAGGTTTTTCAGTCTCCGCTTTTCTTTACCCTCTGTTGTTCCCTCTCCTCTGAAGCGCAGTGCCATTTTACCCGCTTATAAAGGTTTGAGACGGCGTTAATAATATTTATAGTCATATATTTGGTCAAATGAGAAATCAAACTGCTCACACAAATTCATTTTGAAATATCCCCTCACTTCTGTGAGAAAAGTTCCATACATTTATTTTCCCTGATGACATGCAATCGATTTTTTGTAAGCAGTCTATATTTCCGAAAAAAAAAAAAAATTGCAATCGCGTTCGGTGTGTAACGACCTTTGCTTGAACCTTTCACGTCTGTTTACGACCAGAATTTTGCATGAATGCGATATTGGCCTTAAAGTGGTTTCAGTGGAAGCGAAAAAAAAAAAAGGCGAGCAAAGGTGGATGAAGGTTCAGTGTGGAAGAAAAGCCACGTTTCAAACCAATTACCAGAATTTCTCAAAAAGCTGAACCCACAGTACAGAATGAAGAGAAACAATGAAAAAACATCGTCACGCACACAAAGGGGAGCTGAAATCCCAGACAAGGTCCGACTGGCTGACACAAAGCTCAATGCCTTTGCCCTTATTGTTATTTTGGGCACGGAAACATGGAACGGCCCGTATAGATTCAGCGATGTCGTCATTTTTGTAATTACCTAAACAATAGACGAGAGCAATACTCAGAGAAGAGGGCTTTCACAACCCGGACGTGTCTGCGGCTTTCTACTAGTGCCACTCGTTTTTCTATCCTACAGATTCTATATTTGTAATGGATTTCTAACCTTTTGGACGTTCAGAAGTTTGGGGATTGGGGCTGCATTTCAAATTGACTGCTTTCCTCAAATGAAGCTCGGGTTCCCAAAATCCAGCAGCGATCATACGCAATCAATTTCAGTAGCACGTTGAGTCCTGTTTTGGTGTCTTTTGTTTACTGTTTCGCCTTTGACCAGAAGCTCCAGAGTTCAAATCCCACTGCTGGACCCCCTTTACTTATTTTCAGCATGCATTGAGGGAATCCCTATTAATATATATATATATACACACACACACACACACACACACATATATTGTATGTTCAAATCAAATTCCCCTATGTAAATTTAAGTCAGATTTATTTATCTAGCACTTTTCACATATGGAGCGTTTAGTACATAAGTATAATCTTATATGACCTCAAAAGGCCAATCCCTAATGGAGCAAGCCTAGGGTGACAGTGGCAAGGAAAAACTCCCTCAACGTAGAAGGAAGAAACCTTGGGAGAATCAAAATGGGACCCCATCACTTAGTCACTCCCACTGAGGACTGATTTTATGATCTGTTTTGCTTTAAAATCTATTTTTATTACTAACTTAAATATTGTTATTGATCTAAACGATATGATTTCTTCCTTAATGAACATCTGGGCCACCCATGTTGGTCGGGTCCCTTTTTGAGTCTTTGGTTCCTCCCAAGGTTTCTTCCTTCTACTTTCAGGGAGTTTTTCCTTGCCACTGTCGCCCCAGGCTCGCACCATTTAGGGATTGGCCGTTTAAGATCATGTAAGATTGTAAAGCCGCTTCGAGGCGATGCCCCGTTATAAAAAGCTCGATAGAAATCAACTGGACTTGATTTGACTCGACCCGACCCTGCGTGGGTCGTCCCTTTAAGCTTAAATACCCGACCAAAGCAGAGGAACGTAAACTGCTCCTCTCATTTTGAAATAGCCCCTCATTTTTGTGAGCAGCAATAATACAGTAATGACAAATCAATAAAGAGATGGCAGGAAAGAAATGAATATGATGTGAAACTTTATAGCCACTCGGGCAAACGCAATGTCTTAATATAAATAAAATAAAAGAATGTAATAAACATAATGTACCTATACTGTACTGCTTTATTTAGGATTTTCGTTCAAAATCAATGGGGGGCCAAAAAAAAAATTTAATGGACCATTCGATGTCCAAATTAGGTCAGGTGAACAATAACACACACACACACACACATATATATATATAAAACATTAGAATCATAAATGTTTGTTTAAATACAACAAAGAGAAGACTAAAATACAGGGACTGTATTGGGAAGTCGTGCTGAAATATGGGTTTTGTAAAATTGCAAATACAATTCCTAAAAGTAAAGTGAAAATTCAATTCCATTCGCCGAAGCAGAACACAAAAATGAAATATCCCCTAATGAAATTTTCGTCAGCACTACATTTAACAGATTGTTTATTCCAAAGCAACAACCTTTCAGAAGGAACGTGGTCCAAATAATGAAGGGACTTCCTCAAGGGCCAACAGTGGTGCCATTGTGAACCTTCTGGTCTGTAGTTCAGAACCCTGACCCTAAACAATGGAGTAAGAAGGCACTTTTATTCAAAGCTACCTACATTTAAACATGGCTCGGCAGCACAGTGGTGTGGAGTTTGAACTCAGAGCCTTAATGACGGAGATCGAGAGACAAAACATTAAACAGACACTTGTACCCAAAGCGACGTATTTGTAAGTTGAGGCAGCATAAACAAAAACAAGAAATGAAGTGACGCCTGGTGTTCCAGTCTAGACGTCTAACTACTGTTGAACAAACATGTTTCATACGCTTATCATTATTTAAAGCTAGGACACAGTTCGTTCCAGTGAATTCCCCAGAGGTTAGACAGTGTTGTGGTGCTGGGATTTGAACTCATAACCTTCTGTTCGGTATACGGCACATACACCGGATACTTTTTGTCCAAAGTCTCTAAACATGATGCGTGGTTTAATACATGACCAGAGGCTCTGCTCGAGGGTCCAGCAGGATTGCGGCGTCAGGATTGGAACCCATAACCTTTCGATTAGTAGCCCGCATTCTTAAAGCTCTTTGCCATTTTTTTTAAAGTCTTACGCGAGTTCGATTTGAAAGAACGCAGTCCTACTACCTGGAACACACAGGAAGAGCCCTGGATTTGATCTGAATGCAGGACGCTCTGAAAATGAGTCGGATAGTGAATATTCAGACAGCGGGAGTAAGAATGACTTTATTCCTCATGGCTAAATTCTTACCACGTTCTGGCAGATGCTAATGCTGTCCGTGTTGGCCAGGAGTTTGTCTCTGTCATGTTCATTTATTGGCCTGACGCTCTCTGCTGGCTCATTCCATATTTCACTTAGTGCTTAATCTAATCATTAAACTCAATAATGAAACACATTTATTCATAGCTTAATGTCGCCCGAAGACCATATTATATACCGTTTTTAACATTATGTCAGGGGTCCTGGCAAGCTGAAGCCAAAAAAATCAATACCCTTTCGAAAAACACAGATTCTCTTGAACCTGAAGCTCCTCCCCCTGATATACTAAAGTGAGCGTTAAGTAAGTGCCCCCTCCGTTCATAGAACGGATGAAAAAAGACTCTTAACGTATCGCCTTTCCAAAAAAAAAAACCAGACTGATACCCTGACTAAAGGTTGCTCTTAAAAGAAGAAGGAACCCAAGAACGATAAAAAAAGATCCAGTTAAACATTTTGCTTCCAAAACCGTCTCACTGGAGGAGCGCCCAAAGCCGCCCCCTTTAAAATCCACCTTTAAACGTCATCGATGTAAACCTGATCCGATTCTGCCGAGTGAATCCATTTCACCCGAACAGCAAATCCAATCATAGTATGTAAATCTGCAAAGTTTAAAAAGTCACAACTTTTTTCTAAAGCTCTCAGTCTCTGGTTGAAAGTGTAAAGTCCACTAAGGTCCATTATGAATTTTGGGGATCTTTTCCATTGCCCCTCTCCCACCCGACGCTACACTGCTCATAATATCCCCTCATTTTTGCGCATGTTCATTTATTATCACGACTGTTTACCACTTATTCGTCTTCTGTCAAACACACTCACGGAATGAGAAACTGTCTTTCGAAGTGGCAGCGTAACCGAATCCCCATTTCTGCAGCTATGCTTGAGAGCAGCTTGTTGACCAAAATGGACGCTGACAGGACGTTACCATGGTCACATAGAGACATTCTTATGCTACTGTAGTGCAAACATAAAGGATATTTTTTACGAGGAAACGTTGCGGAAACAAATACGCAAGCGCGTCAGGGATCCAGCTGAAAACGCAAGAGGAACGCCACCGTCCACAGCAGCCCCAATGCCAGCGTATTTTTAATTCATGGAAATTCCCAATAATGATAAGAAAAAGCAGTGATGCACCGTGACGGCTCGAGTGGTAATGCTTAAGAGAAGGGTCTGATGTGACCTGATACTTTCGATACCTTTACCTGTAGCCAAAAATTCATCGATTGGCAGAATTAGGGACAACACAGAAGATCCGAAGGAGTGAATGTGACCCGGTTTATGTACGGCTTCACAAAAATGAATACGAAGCGTTTGAAAAAGAAGCATTTAAATTAGATCAGTGAAAAGTCAAAGAAAGATTTAAACTCAACGATGGTGATTGGGTGACAAGGGATATATTCATACTCCAACAGGAGCAGGTCAAACTGGACTAGAGTTTGGTGTCCGGGAGGGTGTACGGTCACCCAAGAGGGCCAAAAACACCCGGACCGGATCAGGTTATCCAGAAATCTCCTCTTATTGTTGTTCGAGAAAATATACAGGTAGTGGAGGGACCGACAAAGGCGTACTACTCACAGTAGGACAGGTACATGCACTTACGAACACCATTTACAGCTTGGTACAATACACCCATGGTGAAGCTCGAACCCGGGTCAAATTGCCCGCGAGCCAACCGAGACCCCGTTGGGACTGTTTCTAAGAAATACGTCTCCTGACGTCCGAATATTCACGATTCACAAACGTTTTCCGAAGATGCATTTTGAGCACAGCTCAGAAAACAAAGCTGGAACCGTCTTCATTTTCATTTTAGCTTGTTTGCCGAAGTATTGAATGATTGCGTGTCTATTCCCGTCCTGTGGAATACGGGCTCGAGCAGGTCGCATCGTTTTTAGAAGATTAGCAGTGATTGTTTTATTGTCACCCTGATATGAACTGAATCACCAGTGTACCCTCCTTTATCCTTTTTCCTTTTTTTTTTTATTTTTTTTATTTTTGAGCGTGCTTAGAAACTTCTGCACTCCGGGTGCATATTTTGTGTACAAAGAAATCTTTGAAAGTGTTGTAATATATGTGAAAGTGAAAGTTATTATTCCGTTCTACAGGCTGTAAATAACAATCGAGAATGTTTGGTTTTTATAGAAGGAAATCACTTTATACAAAAGCAGAATTTTCTTAAATTATTGCTACGTCATGTACAGTGGGGCTGTGACACGGGGGTCTGCCTTTATCTCCGATTCTCTGCTTTAATAATAATAATAACAATTATCATAATAATAATGATGATGATGTTGTTCATACAGTGTTCCCACGGGCCGTGCACTTTTTATTCTTTATTATAAATCGTTTTGGAAAAGTCAAAACAACGACCAAGTCAAATGAAATTTTTTGTGCAAACAGTATTCAAAATTCATTTCTTTCTCTCTCTCTCTTTTTTTTTTTTTTTAAATCCGGTTCTGGTTTGTTTTTCTTATTTATTTCATATTTGGCATCGAGCAGCAACTGCTTACAAAAAGTATTAGCACCCAGTTTATCTTTTATTTTAATCTTTATTCAATGCTTTCTTTCTTCTTTCAAATATTTGCTTCTGTGTTTCCTAATCTTTTACTTTAAGGTGACAGCGAAGCATTTTTCCCCGTGATGTAATCATTAGTAAAGCTGGAAAGGTGCTCAGTTGCCAATTGGATCATCTTTTTTTTCTGTTATAAAATTGGGAATTTGGGGATTCCCTTTTTCCTTCTTTACATTTTCCTTCTTCTCATTTTGGATCAGTTTTCGCCAACCTTTAACTGAGCCCAATCAGATGTTTTTGAATTATTTAAGAGCGGCTGGTCTTTTTTTTTTAACTTCTGTTATTATAATTTCTGCTACAAAAAGTTTTAGCCCCCAGATTTGTCGTGTGAGTCTTATTCTTGCATTTTTTTTCCCTCTTCCTTTCTTTGTTAAATTTGGTTTCCAGTCAAATTCCTATATTTGTCTTTTCTTTACTTTCCCCGTCTTTTTTTGTTTATTTTTTTATTTATTTTTATATTTTTTTCTTTGGAAACGTGCCTTGCTTTTCAGTCAGACTTACACTTTTTCTTTCTTACATCAGTTCGGAGTTCGCTTTTGGTTTGTCAGAGGTTCTTCTTTGCCCGACGTTAACCATAATGCTGTAAGAAATGAAGCTTTAAACGAAAATTGTGATTTTTATTCTCATAAATGGAACCCGTTTAAATCTATTTCGCTTTCTCCACAGCTAAACATCTGCTTGCTAAAATGAAGGCCTACAGTACGAGCCTTTCATCTTTCTGTCTTTATTTCCCCAGGCCATTTTATTTCAAACGCACGGCTCGGAAAAAGTATTAGCACCCAGTCCTACAGGCCAAGCCTCCGCCGTTTATATAAGTATTTAAATCCATCAGCATTTCCCTCGTTTTTCTTTTTATTTCCTCTCTAGTGCCTCTTGGACAGAACAACACCTCTTTACTTTATCGATACGAGTTTCAAACCACAGACTAATAACTGCTGGGACTGTAACCTTTTACTAACCTATTTATTTGGCGTTCGTAGATTTTCCGTGGCATAATTCGGTTGATTTGGTAACGGAGAACAGGGTCAAAGTTTATGCAATAACGTCATGTTGAGTGCCTAATATATGATACAAGCACATTCAGAAAGGCAGGGCATGCCATAACCATAACCATAACCCACCCCACCCCCTCCTGTAACGTAATAAACATGTAAACGCAAAGTACAAACGTTCCAGTGATGCACTGAGCCTTATGGGGTTTTAAAGATCTTACACTAAAGCTGTGAACATCTGCTCCTTTATCACATTGGAGAGCGACGCCGCCGGTCTTCTTTGTGAGGACTTGGGGTTTTGTTTGGCGCATTGGCTCTGTTATTAGGGTTCGTTCTTACCTCTTTTGCCTAAATTTGTAGACAGAGTATGAATAACCTTTGCAGCCGAGTCTCGGGCTGTCTGGTGCCTACAGGGTCGACCTAGAGCACAGAAAATAAGCTTCTGTAAAACCAAGCGTTGATTCTGTTTTCAGTTTGAAAAGGTTTGCTTGAACTGCTCCGGTCCAATCATCTATTCTCTAATTCTAATTCTTCTTGTGTTTTATGCAGAGTGTACGCGTGTTGTAAATATATTTCATTTTACTGCACAGTTGTGACATGCTATGCTTTACTTTCTCCTTCGTTTCTTAAATGTCTAAATATTGTGCTTTTGCTTCACCCACCCCGTAACTTCCTCTCCCCCCCCACCCCACCCCACCCCACCCCCGAGCTGTGAATTCAGGTTGTTTTAACATTTGTATGATGATCTAATCGGAGGCATGGAAGTTAAATAAAGTTGCATTTTTTTTTTTTTTTGTATGGAATGCGTTTGAGCCTCGTTTCCAGATGAACGTTGCTTTCCTGAGCTCCACAAAAGATGAAGCTTTAGCGGCAGACAGGGCGAGGCCTCGTGACTCATTAAACAGCTAAAAAAGAATACCTGCCCCGTGAATGCGGCCTGCGATGGATTTGAAAGATGTCATGAGTCTTCCTGTTTGTTTAAGACTTGCTCTTTTCTTCGGTGAACTCCGAATAAACCCGAAATTATAAGACATTACTGGTAACAGAAGACCAGTTGTTATTGTTCCTTTGAAAACGAGCAGATAATTTAGCCCCAGTTTGAAGGCCCGTCTTTAAGGATTAAGGGTAAAACCAGTCAGTCCACATGCGCACATAATTACAGCGTTACACCACTTTCCAATCCCTGACAAACAAGAACTTAGTTTAAGGGCTGGAGCAATAATGATTCCAACTCAAAAACTCGGGCCTGATTGAATCCTGCAGCTTTTGGGACGGCGACCTGCCGCCTCTCTTTTGCAACAGAGCTTTTTGGAACATATAACATTGAAGCAGATGGGCTACGGCAGGTGAGGCCACACTTTACACTGCCCCAACAAAACAGTGGACAGTAGAAGACTGTAAAAACGTCCTTTTTCAGCTGCTACATTCGGACGGTCGGGTCATAATTTGGCATGAGTCCATCCTGCCCTGTGTTAAGAGTTCAGGCTGCTGGGGGGGGCCTTTGTGCCCCTTGATTAGCCCCTCGAGTACTGTTGCTGACCGTGAGAACCCTTTTAAAATCAAAGTGAGATCCCGGTATCAGAACCAAAGTTGTGGATCCCGTTTATAACTTCTGTTTCTTGATTAGTGATTCTGATTCATTATCTGATTTACATCTCTTAATGCAAGTCGGAGTTTGTGGTTCATCAGCAGCTCGGTCGGGTTTAATAAGATCCGGACTTATTAACAGATCCATGTACGAAACTCCGATCGGCCGTGGGCGGCGTTTAAGAAAAGACGGTCGAGTTTAAACGACGTGCTGGAGGAAATGAGAAAGAAAAGAAGGAGCTGCTGATGCTGTATAAGCGTCCCGTAACATTTCTGATCCCGAACATCCAAACCAGCTACAAGATCAGTCACTTCGTTTTTATTGACGGGACTAAATCTGATCTTCAGGGTCGTCCCTCTTCAGTCGAGCCGGGACTCCGTTAAGATCCCGGGACGTCTGATTTATTCTAATCACCTCGTTGATCTCATTTAGAGCTTAAATCCAGATCCTCGTTTGTAATTAAGCCTGATGGACCTCGACTCGATGGCAAGAACATGCCGCTCATTATGAGCTTCGGCTAACGAATTTAAATCTAAAGCCAGGAGATTTTTCATGCTGGCACGTGTCTCGGCCAATCAGACTGCGGCATCGCCACTTAAGTGTGGTCATAATAAATCAGAAATATCAGTTTTATTTAATATAAGCTTAAATTCAGTTATGTTCCACTTTAACTACGTCAAAGCATACACCTAGGGTCTAAACTTTCAAGTATCCTGAATAGAAACGATGCACTTTAATTAATAATACATTTATTATTATTACAGTCTTACATAAAGCACTGACTTGGTTCTTTTCCATCTTTAAATAACTCTCACAGAGTAATTACTCACAGTTCGAGCAGTTCTCTGTTAATATTGCCACATCTTCAAAAGACCAGCGGTAGCAGCTCTATATTTATATTTAATGACACTATAACTGGGCGACGCCCATTGTCTTTCAGCACGCCACTGAAATTTGTGAGCGGGTAAAAGGCAGGACATAATGGCAACGAAGACAGCAGTTTAACCTGTAAATCAAGGGAGGAACCGTATAAGCTTTGCACAGATACTACGAGTTGCACATCACACACACACACACACACACACACACACACACACACCACCATGAAATAATAACAATGTGAGAATCAGCAGTGGAGTGTGAAATCTCTTAATCACGCGCTGTCCAAACACGGATGCTTTACAGTTTCTGTTTATGTAGATAAACCATAACATTCAGAGACACCTCAAAGTTTGTGAACCCTCTACGTTTTCTGTTTTTGCCTTCCCGTATGACTACGGAAACCCCGGGAACTCATCGGGTTTTCACATCGGCCAATGAAATAAATGAGATGACTGAGGAAAATGACCCAATATTACATAAGAGTGAGTGATTAAAGCATGCGACCCTTACCCGGATCCAGTACCCCGGGGTGCCCCTTTGCGCAGCAGTACCTGTTTTTTTTCTGTCTCTGTACGGCTTCAGCTCTGGGATGTTTTTCCATAACATTTTTTAATGGATCAAGGTCCGGACTTTGACTTGGCCATTCCTTTTTAGGGGTCTTTAGAGTTTCTTTTGAGATAAAACTAAACAAAAACAAACTATTAAACAACAAATAAAACCCCGTTTCCCTCATGGAGGTCTGTCTATAGTTATATAACCCCCCCCCCTGCACACACACACACACACACACACACACACACACACACACACACACACACACACTAAGGGCCACATCAGAGACACCAATTAACCTAACACACATGTCTTTGGACTGTGG
>JAUZST010084331.1:0-20206 GCA_034779995.1 Parotocinclus haroldoi
TAGTTCTTGTTTGTACGTTCGCTATATGTGTAAATCGTACAATAAAGGTTTAATAAACATTTAATATGTTACATAAAAATAAGACCAAAACAATGATTAATATATTATATATATTATATATTATATATTATATATATGCTTACATCTAGGCCACCCATGGAGGTCGGGTCCCTTTTTGAGTCCCTCCCAAGGTTTCTTCCTTCTATTTTCAGGGAGTTTTTCCTTTCCACTGTCACCCTAGGCTTGCTCAACTTGGGATTGGCTATTTAAGATCATATAAGATTGTAAAGCTGCTCTGAGACAATGCTCCATTGTTAAAAAAAAAAAAAAAAAGCGCTATATAAATAAATGTGACATGACTTGACCTGTTATCTTCTCAGGAAATCCAGATTGGTGCTGTAGCCATCAGAAGTGGACAAGCTAGGACCACGGTGCTCATAAAAAAGGACCTGGCTTTACAGGCTGAGTAAGTTGGTAGCAAGAGACCGACGACAATTTGTATCTGAAGCAGTCCTATATTATCCAAACGCTCCTTTGCAGATTCCAAAATACCTGTCCCGGGTATTCAGAAATCATGGCAAGCACTGAAAATGGGCCAGTTTGGCAAATATTGCCTTGAGCGTTTAACCTCAATCTGAGGTTTATTAACGTTAAGAAATGGTTTTCAGATATCTCGTAATACAGATATTGATTGCCATTCACGTGTAGCTCATTGGACGCACGCCTACAGTTCAATTCAGAAGACCCAGGCTGAGTGTCAATGGCGGCTCTTTTAGTTACACACACAAGAGAGAGAGAATGGAACACAGCAGCTAAACGAGTAGAGGTAAATGCCATTAGGTGTTATTTCGCAATTAGCCCTTACGTCTGATGCAGAGAGGAAGTCAGACGCAGCCTCATGTGCTCTGTGGGCCACTGTCAATTTAAAGGGTGGCAGTGCCACATGCCAACCCTGCACTGGGATCACTGAACAAAGGGTAAAAGGGAACCCCAAAAGGTAGCATCTGAGCTTGAGGATCACTGGCAGCTACGGGCTACAGCCAAAATGAAGTCAGCCTTCTGTCCAATGTATCAGTCTGTAAGGTGTAGGCTGGCCACAATCACTGTCTCATTAAATGAATGATGCTTCTGTCTCGCAACCTATGTGGAAGCCCAAATACAGAACCTCCGTATGTCACTGCCAATATTCGCTGTAGGTTAAAATGACATCTGGAGAGCCCGTGGCTCCTGTAAATTTAATCCAAGGAATGAGCAAATGAGAGAGCAAGCCGTGCCTGGCCAATCCAGACAATTAGCGGTGCGATTCGTGGGATAGGAATTAAACTTTAAAAACAGTGTTGTTCTTGAGGAAGCGCACACAGAGTCTGACTTCAGCCAGCTTCTTTTGGACCAAAGCTATCAGGCTATTTGGGATGTTTCCATTATTTTCCATTCGTTTCCAGCATTTTGGCAAATGCTTCTTTCTTTTGTGTTCAGGTACGGGCTCGCTACAAACATTCACACCAGGAGGCATATCAATTTGGTGGACGATGAGACTGAGAGGCATAGACATGTAAAAAATAATCTTGTACCTTAGCAACATGAGATGCTAAGTTACAAGGACCAACTTGCTCTTCTACCAGCGTCAACAGCAAAAAATAGACGCGGTTTGTATTCACGTTTTCAACAGCTTTGGCAATCTGATGCAAATTAGCATAATATTACTGGACACGTATAATAAACAATAGTGGTTTTGTTTGACTTTATGCAATCTCTCTTGGCCTGACATCCAGCATGTACTATACCTTGTTTTTCTTGGTGCTACGTTTACATTTACGGCATTTATCAGACGCCCTTATTCAGAGAGACTTACAACTTATACAGTCTTACAAATTCAAGCAGTCTTGGGTTAAGGGCCTTGCTTAAGGCCCCAAGTGTGGCAGAGGGGAGATTTGAGCCCTGGATCAACAGGTCCAGAGTCCAGTCCCTTAACCGCTTGGCTACAACAGTCCTATATGTTCAGATGTGTTCACATCAGGCTGACCAATCAGAGCCTTGTTGTCAGGCAGAACAACAGAACAGAGCACAAAAGCCTGACTATAAAAATATGGACATTAAAGAAAACGTTTTTGGTACAAAAAAATCGGACAATGGTACATTGGCAGTGCTGGACCTTGAACCCTGATCCTTCTGGTCTGTAAAAAAGTACTTTAACTGTACTGGCACTGTGTTGCCAGTTTATCGGGCGGAAGCAAAAAAAAATGATGTGCTTAACAAGCCAAACACAGGGTATAAATGCAGCTGGCTTTTATCACCCAGCCACAGGAGCGGCTCATGAACTGCGTTCTAAACTTTATTTGGGTCACATGTCAAATCAAGCTGACCGGAATCAGCAGCTGTATAACGAGATGCTTTGCTTAATTGTATCTTAATTGTATTCTGTCAAAGTCAAGTCAAATTTCTTTCTAGAGCACTCTTTACAACGGAGAATTGTCTCTAAGAAGATTCACAACTATTTAGACTCACAGCCCTAACTGAGTCTAGGGTGACAGTGGAAAGGAAAAAAAAAAACTCTCTAAATGTTCTAAGGGTGTCCAAACTCAAAAAGAATTAGTTACAACATGTTACATTTAAGAATAAACCAAATGAAAGTGAACTAATGACTATGTTTGAAGTAATAATTTAAATACACAAAACTGAAATATAATCCTATATTGAGTGTGATACACTGCTACGAAACAACCAGAGTTTTTAAAAATGGGGATATTTCATTTTAAAACACCCCCTATTTATGTGAGCAGTGCATACAGCTGTGCTCCTTGTACACACATTTTTGAGGATTAATAAAACTTGCCATTGATCGAATGCATGAGTCTCTCTCATGGATCCTCGGTACTGAATTCTCTCAGCAGTAATGATCTGGACCATATGGATAAGCCATAAGACCATAATGCTTAAAAAACTCTCTAACAGTTGCAGGATTCAAACAATTCAGCAACTTACAGAAGAACTACGTCCACTTTTGAGTAGCTTTAAAAAGCGTAAAGCGTTGTGTTTGCGCTCATACTGTACATTAAACCCCAACTGTATCATTACCTTATCGACTGGACAAAGCATCTCCTGCTCCACTGCACATCACTTGGGACATTGGCTGAGCCAAATTGTTGTCCATTTTTAGCTAAAATCCATTACGAATCAACGCAGCACCCCGGGAATATACACATCGCTGCTCTATTTCTGAAAAGAAAAGCATAATGATTAGATCTCCAGAAGTGAGAGGAGTTGAACTCCCTTAGATTATCTCTACTAATTTCTCTGAGGACCTCTGCACAATGGTACATGTTAAGGGCAATGGTTTTATTTGTATAAACTCCCGCATGCTCCCTGTCAGACTAGATGGATGAGAAAAAAACCAGGCTAGGCAGGGAGGAATTTGTTTAAGCTGTACTTATCGCTCTAAATAAAGAAAAACAGTTGGGGCGATAGCCTTGATTCGGAATGTGTTATTCAATAAAATCACAAAGACAACAGCGGCGTGTATATTGGTTTTTGGTTCCCCCATAATGCTATATTATTTTACTGATTACAATCAAGATCTGAAAAAGGGAAAATGAAAAAAAAAATGGATATGTATTGAAGATGGAAAATCACAGAGAATGTATTCAGGCAAGACTCTCACAGCACCATGTTATTTCAAGTACTGCTATAAGAAAAAAAAACCTCTGATTTCCTGTTAACAAAAGCATGTCTCTCAAGGTCAGTAGCAAATTTACAGGACTGTTTGTGTTTCATGCTGTGGTCCAGAAAGTTTGCTTGCAGTGCTTTACTGGGAGAGGTGCTTTAACATACAACTCCATTTAAGAAAATAGAAACAGTCAATAAGAGCGTGTGGGTAGAACACTTACATTTACGTTTCTGTCATTTAGCAAACCTTATCCAGATCGACTTACAGTTCATACGGTCTTACAATCCAAGGAGCTGTAGGTTAAGGGCCTTGCTCAGGGACCCAACTGTGGTAGCCTAGCAGAGGTGGGATTTGAGCCTTGAACCTTCCAGTACCTTAACCACTAGGCCACCGCAGTCCCGTACTTACTTAACCTAACCTAACCTATCTAAACAAGAGAATAATTAGCACACAAGTTACTAATTAACTCAGACAGCACAAACCACCATGCCAGCTTGACCCTCTTGCGCATCAGTAGCGGCTTCTGGTCTTTCACAGAGGGGACGCTCATTACTTCTCTTTATTTAGAAGTAAATTCTGCCCTCTCTTCCTTTTCCAGTAAATGGCCCGTGACCATATCGTACAGGGTGGGGATCTTTTGACCAGCGTTCCTCGCAATGGCCGGCAGATCTGAGCAGCTTAGACGGCCTTGGCCCATTGTGATTCAGATGTGAGACTCGAAAAACGTTTTAAAATGGAGAAAATCCTTTCTACATTTGCAAACTGAGCATTAATTGTTGCCGAACTAACGATACTTCGATATTATTCGTTTAAACGATATTAAACTCAGACAGGGAAATGTTGAAAGTTGAAGTGTTGTGAGTGTTTTATTTACAGTCTAAGACTTGAACACTGGAAATGGTCAAGAATTTTACAAGGAAATACCAAGAAATGGGTTGCAGTTTGTCTTTCGACTTCACTTGCAAACTCCACGATGGGACTGAGCTCCCAATGATTAAGCGACTGTGGAGATCTCGAAATAGCAAAACATTCATCCTTTCTACTGATCCCCCAATCGTCATGCGGAAGCTCAGCATCCAGGTCGGCCGAGGCCTGCCCATAGCTCCATTCACCCCCAGGGACGCTGAGCATCCAGGGGCGGGATGAAATTGTGGCATTTATCCAATGACGATCAAGTTTAGAAGCAAAGACAAAAACCTTTCCATGCAGCCCCATTGAAGTGCATGGACGCTTAGGCAAATACATTAAGCATAGACCGTATAAGAAAACGATTTCTTAAAACCTGTGGCATTAACGCTAGTTAACTAGGAAAACTAGTACTGGCCCCAAAACCCACATGGTATTATACATGTACTAATAATACCCATATTCTTTTCTGTAAATGATCTTCATATTGTCTTAGTGTATTGCTTTTTAAATACATAATATTTACTCAACACAAAGCATCACAATACACACACGCACACGCACACACACACACATAGACACGAATACAATGAAGATACAAAGGACATCACTGCAAAAGTGAATTTATTGGTGACACTTGCAGTGCTATACCACCCTCTGGTGGTATGTGCAGTAAACAGTGGTCTTTATGCTCGGATCAGATGGATGTAATCATTCATTCATTCATTCATTCATTCATTCATTCAGTATCTTCCACTTAATCCACACGTGGTCGTGGGCCGGCCGGTGCCCACTCGGCAACTCTGGGCAGGAATAACCTTAGATGGGGCACCAATCCATCGTAGGGCACACACACACAGTCACACACTTTAAAGACGCCAGTTAACTTAACATGCATGTCTTTGGACTGTGGGAGGAAACCGGAGTACCCGGAGTAAACCCATGCAGACACAGGGAGGACATGCAGACTCCACCCCGGGATTGACCCTGTGTAAAGCATCTTTTTGCTCACGCAGCCAGCATGTCTTACATTTTTTTCTTTGCAGATTTTGAGCTTCCAAACATCACACCCCATCGATCGATCTTTAACTACCGTATTAACAGGCATTTTTCGAAAGGATGCCATTTCTTACAATTTGAATACACATTTTATTATAACGATTTATTCAGAGCAATGGTACAACAACACAAAATGATGGCGCACATTAGTGAAACCACATGACTTTTTATTTGGATGTATAGGAAATTACATTCGATTTCTCTTTGTAACCATTTAATGGTCAATTCAGTCACATGACCCTGTCTTTGGCAGGGCCACTCTCCTCCTCAGCTCCACCTCAGCTGTACAAACTGCGAAACTGATGGCATTTCGTTCCTGTAAAGTGTCTGTTTGCTATGTAGCACGGACTGGGACGGACTAACCATGAAGTGCTTGCCTATCCGTGTAATACATATAAGAAAAAAACAGTAGTTAGATATTCAATACCACAAGAGTTTTATATAGCCGTATAAATAGTCGCCTGTTTAGTGGCGCAGCCGTCTCGCGTTGAAGCTGAATTCGATTCGAGACGAAGTGATACACGTTGATGTTACTTTTTGAGACAAATCGAACATGAAAAAGGCAACGTTCAGTCAGCTAGAAGTCTGATCACCTCTGAGTGGTGCTTTTGGGTAGCATGTACAGTATACATTCCCGATCGTCCGATTGCCGTAACAGAAATGACTGACAAACGAAAAAAACAAACTGTCCCAATCGTAAGGAGTTAGATTCGAACCTCGTAGCTGAAGGCAAACCATGTAATTCATTAAAAAACAGTTTCTCATCGCTTACTTACGGGTTTTGCCTAAAATCATACACGGACACTATTTATAATTGTGGTAACGGGACTGTGGTAGCCTAGCGGTTAAGGAACTGGACTCTGGACCTGTTGATCCAGGGTTCAAATCTCACCTCTGCCACAGTTGGGTCCTTGAGCAAGACCCTTAACCCACAATTGCTTGAATTGTAAGACTGTGTAAGTTGTAGGTCGCTCTGGATGAGGGCGTCTTCTAAATGCCATAAACGTAAACGTAATAACGGGACAGTCTGGTCTGTTGGTAAGTGAGGTGAGACAGAAGACAACTTTTGTGTCATTTTATCCCACCCCTTTTGTTTTTCTTAGTGTGATTAAAAGCCACAGGGATAAATAAACAGCTCTCTAAGTACCCATTATAGTACCACAAAATAGCACACCATTGTCATACAGACTCAAAATTGAGTGTGCTTGACTCCCTAAAAGAGGACCAAGTGGCACCAGGAATATAAAACAATTCGATCTGAACGTTAAAAATCTAAAACCTTATCGATAGGGAATCATCTTTCTCTCGCTTATTTTTATTACATATGAACACACTCGATCGCTTTATCAAGATTTCTACACTTACTGTCCATTCGATCCGTTCCACATCCCATATACAAGCACTTACTAGTTCTATAATCACATCCAGTCCATCTTTTTCTATACGTATCTTGTTCGTCCCCTTCACTCTGTTCTTTAATGGTCAGGACCCCCAAAGGACCAGCAAGGATCAGATACTATTTGGGTGATGGATCATTCCTGGCTCTGCACTGACACTGATGTGGAGGTGCTGTGCTGGTATGAGTGGATCAAACAGGGCGGTGCTGCTCGAGTTTTTCAACTCTGTGGACTCTATTAGACTTGTCTACCAGATTGTTCCAGTTCGTAGCTGAAGAAGCAGAGACAGGGGGCCATCTGCTGTTGCACAGTGTGTGATATTCCTCTTCTAATCCCTCCTCAGTGCCCACGGGATGCCGGTGGCTAGACATTTTTGATTGGTGGACTATTTTCAGTCCAGCAGTGACACTGGGGTGTTTAAAAACTCCAGCAGCAGTGCCGTGTCTGAACCACTCATAACAGCACAACACATACTGACACACCACGACACATGAGTGTCAGTGCAGAGCTGAGAATGATCCACCATCCAAATAGTACCTGAGCCTGTAGGGGTCCTGACTATTAGAGAAAGGGGACGAATAGAGTACGCAGAGAAACAGATGGGCTACCAGAGTCATTCTGCTGTACTGTAGAACTATATAGTGCACCTGTATGCTAAGTAGAACTAAGTAGTATTTATTCATTTATTTATTTATTTTACACAGTATAACAGCTATGTTTTGGTAAGGGGCTCCAGGGCCTGTCCCGAAAACCGCGTACTTCATGGACACGCACTTAAGCATGTTCTAACATACAGGAGACCGACCAAAAGAAAACAGTTTATAAAACATCTGCAGTACATGGAACTGCTATTCTGCATAAATCTCAGTCTCGGGTCTAAGCTTAGAGTGGAGGAAGCTTCCCGTGCCCATGGCTGTAGTATAAAATCTGCTTCTCTGGTGGGGTTTGCAGCCATAGTTGGAAAACATGGCAGGTACGGTGGGCACCACGGACACATGTTTGTCCATGTAATTCGAGCAAGATCGTGCAAACATGCTACGAGTCCTGGGCCTGCTCTGGACAGGGTACGAGAATCTGTGATCGTGCTCCGGAGTCATTTTCACCTGTCTTTTCATCCCCTGTGACCTCTCCAACCACTGCAAGTCATGGCCCTTGACCCTAGCGTGCTGATAACCCTCTTTAGGGTAGTTACTGAGACTCTGATTCATCATCTTATTCTGACTTTTTATACGGGCGCTGTCGTACTCGAAGGAGTCGGTGTGTTTAAAATCGGGGCAGCTGTATTCCTTATGCAGAGTCAGGTTACGAGGGCGCGGTTGGGATTCCAGGGTGTGTTGAGGGTAGCTGTGCATGGATTGACTCTGCTTTAGCATCGGGGCAGGTTTGGAACTGTGTCTGCTCCCCTTCCTTTCTGTCTCAAAGGGCAGCGACATGTCAGGATCAGAGAGTGGGTGATCAGGGGAGTAATGGGACACCATGGTAATTCTGTATTTCCCGTCAGCCCCTTCAGTAGAAATAAGCAGGTCTTTGGCCGAATCAGATTTACTCCTTGTGTGCATTGTTTCTTGACACCTGTGGCTCCCTCTGGACTTGGGCTGCATAGAATCTTGCAGCTTCTGTTTCCAGATGTTACCTTGTCTGACCGGATCTGATAATCCTTGGTGTAAAGCGGCAGTTCTCGTTCTAGACAAGGGACTGACCCCATGGCTTATAAAACTGGCCTCTCTGCTCAAAGGCAGATTGATATGTGGGTCATGATGGCTCTCAACGTTGCTCATAACCCTCCCGGGATGAGGAGACGGTCTGCGAAGGGAATAAGAGTGTCTGTATCTCTCCCGAGTGCTTACCTGATAGTGGCCCAGATTGCTATGCTGGGCCCCTGAATAGGGCTTGTACCTGTATTGAACTTTCCCATCCTCAAAATATGGGTGCACCTGGTGGAAATCTGAGGTCAGTGGTGGTCGCTGGTATGTACTGTGTTGGTAGGACGGCTGTGGGGAGAAGAAAAATGTGTCCTCTGGTGGCGTGTGCATGGAACGTACCCTGCGAATGGTGGGATACACAGAAGCACCATCCATTGGTGGATATCTTGGCCCACCATGTCTATAAAAATATCTCGGGGAATATTCGTCCCTTCGAAGACTTTTATATTTAATGGATTGGTGGAGAGACCTTGGTGTCAGGGTGTTGTGGTAGTCCTTGGCAATGATCTTAGCCTGTTGCGGCCCATAATCAGGTCGGAAGGGGCTGCTTTTCTCTAATGGACCTGACCAGTAAATGTATCCTGAGGGCCTCATTTCATTTTGGGGGCTGCAGTGCTGAGCGGGAGGCAGAGGAGAAACTGGAGCGTGTGGAAGAACATCTTGCACTGAAGCCGGCACGGAGGCTTCAGCTAATATGACGCGGAAATTACATGCACTGGCAGCTCCGTTGGCAGATTGTTTGCTGAGAAGTGCAGCCATGGCTGATTGACTCTCTGAAAATCGTTCAGCTTGAGAAGGAGATGACCTTGGGTTTTCATATGCCTCCATCTGTGAGCTGTCTCCTGGACTAGCGCTATCTGTGCCAACTCCAACGTGACGGACATTTTCTCTCATGACTTTACGGCTCTCAGAGACGTGCTCCGTGTTTGGACCTTTTGTAAATGAAACATCCAGCATGGGTAACCCCGTTTCATGACTTTCAGCAGAAGCTTCACCACCATCAGAGTAGCTGAGTCCACTCTCGCTGCCATGGCAGGCACAGGTACTCTGTAGACTGCCAGCATCAGTGTTGCTCCCGGTTGAGATGGTGCTGGAGGGAATCCCGTAGGGTTTGGAGGTGCCACAGAAACCTTCTCTATTAGCAGAAGACGTCTGAGGTCGATGAGAAGGTGGTGGAGGCCACTGCATCTTGGAGAGTGGGTCCAGAAGATGAACTGGGGAAACAGGAGTAGGAGGTTCAGAGCTCCCTCGTTTCTTCAGTGAGGTGGCTTGCTGGGCAGACTCGGCCAACTCCAGAGCCAGCATACGAGCGGCATTCTTCACTACAGGCTGGGAGGTTATGAGGGACACAGACCTCACCAGACCTGGAGTACAGTCAAATGTCACTGCACCTAAATATAAGGGAAAGCAAAGCATGAGGCGTGTATAAACCAAAAAGTCTTATTAACAATGGTAATTCCTTAAAAAGGTTGGACTAACCTGTTTCTGATTGCTTTACTGGTCTGGCTTGTTCATTGGGAGTTTCAGCCTCTGCCTGAAGCAAAGAGGAGGGTCTTTGTTGACTTTCATCCCCGCATGTTGACTCACTGGCCTTGATCGCTTCAGTAGAGGAAACAGGCAGACCCTTTTTCTCTGAAGGAACATCAGGGTTCTGGGTGGGACCAACAGGAGCAGCCTCAGAAGAGCCTTGTTCTTTTTTAGCTATAGTACTTGGTATAAACTTCCCTGAAACTGAATTCCTATGGTTTGTATTCTCTCTTTTCTTTTGAATTGATTTTGAATCCGTCGGACTGGTCACTCTGTTCAGGGGCTCCCTGTTGCTGGAGCTGCCTCCATCCTTCTGTCTAGTCAATGCTTTTCCACCTTCATTCAGAGCAGCTTCCGAACCGTGAGCCACCATTTGGTCAAAGTCTAGAGAAGCCATGCTAAGATCTGCGTTGGCCGATGGGGTCGATATCAGAGCAGAAACACAGGTAATCGATGCCGCTGGATCTTTCCTGCTGTTTCTTGATGCTTTGTGACCTCTGCTGTTTAGCAACTCTGCGTTGAAGGAAGCTGAGAGGGCATCACTGGTGGAGCGAGGTCTGCGTACTTGATGAACTGCTGCCACTCCTGACATGGGCAAATGTTTATGCATTTGCAATATCGGTTAACATGACACATGACGAAAGTCAAACAAATAATATGATTTTACCTTCAAGATTATGAGAGGAAAGGGATTCTTCACTTTTAGTTGACCGTAGCGTACCAGTGTCTCCTCTACCCCCTAGATGGAGGAACACAGCTCTGTGTAATTATCACAAATCCACCCAGGAAGTGTAGAAAACAGTATGGGTCATGCAGAAACTAAGTACACAAAGCCTTGCCTGGGAGAGCCAAGGTTTTGATTTCATTGGGCTCACTGGGGTGACGGAGCAATTTGCGCTTGGAGGTCGTTGAAGATTTCGCCATACTGAAGAACGAACGCCAGCTTGCCACGGGAGATTTCTTTACCTTGGCTTGAGGCTTCTTTCTATTTGAACCAAAAAAAAATGACTTCATGTACACCACGTATTTGGTTCACAGAGTGAATATTAAAACCTCTTCAGAGACCCAGGGTGACCAGATAAGAAACATTTAGCAGACCCTATACAGCATGACTTACAACTGATCTAATCTAACAGCCTGTGCTAATCCAAAATGGTGGAAGTTTGGCAGAGGTTCGGACTTCTGGACCTTCTGCTCCATAGTCCATTTCCTTAACTTCTAGGCTACCATGGGCCGTGTGCTCTTCACACATGTACAACATAAGTGATAATAAACACCCAAAGAGACGCACCTCTCCGTGGGAAACTCTATGATGGTGTGGAATTTGCCCTGCAGAGCAGCAGGTCCTTCTCCCACCATGATGTATTTGCTTCCGGGAGACACTGGAGAGGAGAGTTGGGCCTGAGTGCGGGCTTGAGCCTCCTCCAAAGAGAGTAGCTTTGCAGACGGTGAGCACACTAGCAAAGATTTTGGCCGGGATATAGTGTTGGGACCTGTGAATGCACATTGTAGAGTTGGGCTCAATGAAGGTGTCTTATATACTAAAAAAAACTAAACTGGCAAGCAGAGGCTACTTCAATTACTACCTGTGCTCTCACGGATTAGAGTGTTGAGTTTGGGGCTGAACAGTACGTCAACATGATTGAGGATGAACTCCACCACCACTGACTGAATACGCACCTCCATGAAGGCAGATGTTCCACCAAAACAGGCAGACTCAATTTGCCTAGACCTACCATGCAGAAAACATGAAGAAAAACAAGTGCTTACTTCAGCTGCTTATTAATTATTCATTCATTCATTCATTCATTCATTTTCTTCCGCTTAATCCACACGGGGTGGCGGCCCAGCCGGTGCCCACCTGGAAACTCTGAGCGCAAGGGCAGGAACAACCATAGATGGGGCGCCGATCCATCGTAGGGCACTCACACACAGTCACACACAAAGGGCCACTTTAAAGACACCAATTGACCTAACACGCATGTCTTTGTCCCGTGGAAGGAAACCGGGCTACCCACGAGCCACCGCGTTGCGCGTTGCCCTCTTATTAATTATGTATTACCAAATAAAGAAGGGTGCAAATGGCAAATTTAGTTGACACACATTTATTTTTACATGCTTATTCTTTTCAAAAGTCAGTTATTAGTCCGCTATACTTTTTATACACAGAACGAGGTGTTCTCTTTCTGTTGGACTATTGTCCATGCAGTCTTACCATCAGTAAGCCTGGTTGGTACCAACAATCATGGCATGGTCAACATCACTGAGATCACATCGTTTTCCCGTTACCTGATGTTGCTGGCCAATTTACGAAAGATTTAATGCATTTCACTGCTGACACATGATTGGCTGATTATGAAATAACTGAAGTGTCCAGCAGAGTCTCAACATCAAACAGCAAACTTGATAATAATAAAATAAACGAAGTCACCTGAGGAGATTGGGAGCCCAGACGATTGCCAGGTTTTTGCAGTGCATGTTGGTGATGTGACTGAAGGTCGCCATGCGGGCCATGTGTCTCATTAGGAACTCAAGTGTTCTAAGAAACAACAAACACAAGAAATTGGCACGAACAACTACCATTCAGTTGTACGTAAAATCTTACAAAAGCCTTTGGGCACCTCTAGTAAAACTACCAGTTTGCCACGTTTCTAAATTAAAAGACATGAAATGAAATCTGCCATATTTCTGCTCATTTTAACATTTCACTGACAACCCAAAGGACTGTAGAGACTAAAGCAAATCAGAAACAGGTTAGTCCAACCTTTATAAAGAATTACCATTTTAATAAGCCTCAAGCTTTGCTTTGCTTCCCCTATATTTAGGTGCACTGACATTTGACTGTACTCCAGGTCTGGTGAGGTCTGTGTCCCTCATAACCTCCCAGCCTGCAGTGAAGAATTCCGCCCGTATGCTGACTCTGAGTTGGCCGAGTCTGCCCAGAAATCCACCTCACGGAAGAAACGAGGGAGCTCTGAACCTCCTACTCCTGTTTCCCCAGTTCATCTTCAAGACCCACTCTCCAAGATGCAGTGGCCTCCACCACCTTCTCATCGACCTCCGCTAGTAGAAAAGTTTTCTGTGGCACCTCCAAACCCTACGGAATGACCATCTGGAAAGGTGGCCAGACGTTTCCAAAATGTTCCCAATGTGTTTTCAAATATATACCTTTGCTTGAAGTCATATACAAGTTTCAAACATCATTTGTCTCGGTTCTCCTTTGCCTAATCTTCTGTGTCAAGGTGCTATACTGTAGTACTACTTCTTGTCACAAGAGGGTGCTGATCACCAAACAAACCTGTAGTGTGGAGGCGGCAGCTGTTGAATGACGTCATGGATTTTGACAAGCCTTTCGTCATCAGTGGCTGCAGAAACAGCTTCCTGTGAAAACGACCACATGCACACGCGCCAAGGTGAAACACAGCACCTGGTGTCTGCAGTGCTGTTCGAATTAGAATAAGAGTTATTTTTGCTTACTGAAAATTTGTCATAGAGCTGGTAGGTTAGCAGGGGGTTGGGAAGCTCGCGGAAATAGAGCTTGCACAGAGAGCCTACTGAGTGGATGTCCTGGATGTAGGTGTCCCTCGTGAGGTCTGGCATGTGCTCGGAATCAAATTCATGCCTGAGGGAACAGGATGCATTCTCTTGTCATTGAGATAATTACAATGTTAGGCCTTGATGATGAGGGATCAGCTCAAGAAAAGAAAAATCATCTTTGATCGCACCAGATCTAGGTGTGAGTGAAACTGAGAGCTGCTTATGAATTGCGTAATTTCTTGGTTCCTCACCGCAGTTTCTGAATGTTGGAAGAGATCCCAGACAAGCGGTAAATTCCATCCACGACCCCATGTTTTTCGATGAACTCAGTGCAGCTCTTAATGACTTGAGGGACTAATGGGAATAATGAGGGGAGAAAATTATCTTGTGACCTGCAACACAACTGCAATTAGCACCTGCTTCGGTTTTGTTTTCTCGATTCTCACCATGGTGGCCAGAATTGAGGAGGTGCTCTCCCAGGTCACAGCCAAACACCCTCTCCTTCAGGATGCCTCGCTGCTTCAGCTTTTGCTTGGTGGGTCTCGACTTCATGAAAGTTCGCATTAATGTGATTAGCTTCCCATGCTTATTAGACACTAAATGAGGTTAAAAAAAAAACAAAACAGGCATTTGGACCACATATCAAGTCATGTCAAGTCAAGTCAAGATTTATTTGTCCCATATAAACTGAAGCAAGTACAATATACAGTGAAATGAAAACCATCAACGTGTCCGAACATACAGTGAAGTGGGGCAGAGACAGGACAGGAAGACGTAAATGGGAAACATTTGAAAAAATTTTATATGACCACGTGAATGGAATTCATAAGGGATCATTTAATTATATGACGTCCTAGAGTGTGCGAGTCCCACTGAAAAGAAATGAACGTGGCACAGAACTGACTGAGCTTGCACCCACAATATTGGATCTGTCCATAATAGGCATTTTAGACTTCCACATTGCTTGAGGAAATTGTTTGCTTTATTGTTCCGAGATTGCAGCTTCAAACCCAATAAAAGCCACATCCATTCTTGTTCAGGTAGTCAATAGGGAATAACTGTCCTCTCTTAGCTATTAAACCGAACTAAACTCATCTCAGGGACGTTTAAAAAAGAGGCAGTTGCTGGCTTTACCTATCTCAAAGGGAGAATGTGAAAGCCTGCCCTTTCCAGATTGTTTATTTTGATGTGGACCTGAATTGGTTCTGAAGTGCCAGCAAGTACACTGCGAGAAAAAAAATCATTGTGTGATCCAAATCAAGCTCAGTACATGCCTAAGGATTGTTATCAAAATGTGGTACCATTCGCATTGTGTGAAATGGGGAAGAATGTTATAGATTGGCAACTACATTATGGCGAACAGACTCCCCTTTAAGGCACTGGCCAACAAAATCAAGACTGAATTCTTATCCAAAAAGTGCAGAATTATTTCAAACAACTGGTATAGCTGAGAACGGAAGAAACACTCAGATAGCCTAATGTTCGAATGGGAAATTGTGAAGGTGTTTTGTGCGAGAGTACCTGGTTTTGGCAGTGAATTGGTTACATTTGCAGGGATTTTCTCACTGATTATTTCCACACACTCGCAAGGGAAAAACCCCACCTGCAAAGACGACACAAAATTCAAAAAAGAGTTAAGAAGAATGATCATTTGCTATCATTTGTTATAGGATTTCGTGGAAATGAAACAGCTACTTGTGGTCAAATCCCACCACTACTGGATTTATAATTAGCCACGATGATAAAATTAACACATTTTTCTCTGATTAACACATTTTCTCTTACGTATCAAATCAATATCAGTGATTGTGTTTTAATATCAAGAATATACAAATATTGTTCTTGCGTCCGATATGCTACACCTGAAAGCCGTGTTTTCCTCTCCACCAGCCAGTGTCTTCCTTGGGAGGCATGTCAATTACGGAAACTATGTCTCCAACCTGTCAAATGAAAAGCAGTATTTAGTACTGCGGCCATGTGAGAAGTCAAATGGCAGTACGAAACCTGGTCTAAAAACAATCACCTCAAAGGAGAGCTCATCGGCTGCCTGGGCTATGTAGCGCTTTATAACGTGAGCAGCAGCGACTGCCGGAACATTAATCGAGGACTCGTCATGGACCAGCAAATGGTTTCCTTTATTGTCAATCTGAAAAAAAAAAATAAGACACACAGACAGAAAGATGCATCAAATGTGTACATCAAATACAGCGACATCATATAAGGCATATTCCATTGTATGAAATCCATACAAATACCAACAATGATATGGTCTTTTGGGTCAGAGTGTCTGAAAAAGTGACCTTTGCCTTGGCTGGTATTAGTGTCTACATGTATACATGTCTCAGAGGAAGCTGACATTAGCCCTGGATCATAGGTCCTTCTACCCTGTCACAGCCATTAGCTGTTTTGTGAAAGACTATGATCTATTAGCCATTATCTATTGACCTGCCATTAGGCATCTCAAGCATTAGGTCATCGTTTATCCTGGAAGTGTTTAGGACTTTATTCTTATATCAGAATCAGAATGTCTTTATTTCACCAAGTATGATACACATACAAGGAATCTGACTTGGTGAGAGCACACACGTTGACAAGTAACAAGCACAGAGGATTAAACAAGGATTACATTAATGGAGAGATTAAATAA
The DNA here is from genome assembly GCA_034779995.1 of Parotocinclus haroldoi. NCBI lineage: Eukaryota > Metazoa > Chordata > Actinopteri > Siluriformes > Loricariidae > Parotocinclus > Parotocinclus haroldoi. Next base: position 16,441 of record JAUZST010084331.1, read on the forward strand.
TAATAAGTTAACTATGACGAGAGGTGGCTACTGCGGTTGAGGAGCGCCACAGCTCTGGGGAAGAAGCTGTTTGCGTGCCGTGTAGTGGTGGTTTTGATTGACCTGAGTCTTCTACCCGAGGGTAGTGCCTGGAAGAGGTGATGGCCAGGATGTGAGGGGTCAGTTTTAATTTTGCCAGCACGCTTCCTCATCCTGCTGGTGTAGATCTCCTGAAGGGTTGGCAGCTTACATCCAATGATCCCTTCTGCAGCCCTGATGATGTGCTCTAGTTTGGCCCGTTCTTGGGAGGTGGAGGAACCAAACCACTCGGTTATGGATCATGTGAGGATGGACTCGATGATCGCTGTGTAGAACAGGATCATCGAAGTTTGCGGCAGGTTGAATTTCTTGAGCTATCTATTTTTTGCAGGGCTTTCTTTGAGATGGAGACTGTGTTTTTCTCCCACTTCAAGTCTCTGGATATGGTGGTGCCCAAGAATTTGAGTGACTCCAATTATGTAACTATATTATATAACGTATATAACCTGCTGTTTATATTTTCTTGTCTTTGTCTTTGTTTACCAATGGACATTAGCATTAAGTGACAAATTTGGTATGGGCAACTTACAAATGATGACCATATTACAAATGATGATCATATGTTTGCTGTACCTCCATCCATGTCAACGCAGGCCCGCAGTTTATCTTGTTGTCAGCGATGGTTGAAAGGCGTGAAAGGTAGGCAGTAAGCATCTGGAAAAGTGGCTGAGAAAGTAACAGGAAAAAACAAGGCAAATGTATTTTATTACGTCCTCACGCTATGGAACCTGCCCTTCATTTCAGCTCTTAACACGGAGCTAGTTTGGACACGAACTACACAGTTAGTATATTACAATACCCTGCTGTAAAAAACAACCATTGGCCAGCATCAAATCCATGCTGGGTTAAGTTGGTGTGGTGCTGGTTTTGCTGGTTGCCCATTATGATCTTGCTGGTTTTGTTGTTCAACCAGCATGTGCTAGTCACTAGCATACTCCAGCATGCACTGGTTACAACCATCCAAGAACCAGCAAAGACCAATTATTTGCTGGTCACCACCATCTAAAAACCAGTAAAGAAAAGGATGTTCTGGTCACCAGCACCCCCCAGTAAAGAAAATTATGTTCTGGTCACCAGCATCCCCAGCCAAATCATGTTCAAAACACAACAAACGCTGGTCACCACCAAATCCGGCATTATGCTGGTCTGGTTTTTTTTTTCAGTAGGGTACAAAAATGAGGGAATGTAACATTATGGGATATTTCATTAGGAATTATCCCTTTTTTTGTGAGCAGTATAAATAAGATTGTATTTACATTTTGTATCGATTTATTCTCCCACGTTTGTTCGTTGTGCAATAGTATGAACTAGCCAAACAAGGCAAACAAAGTGTGAAGTAAGGTAGGGTTGGATCTTGTAAAACGTGAAACGTCTAACTTTTTTAACTGTTGGTTATAAGCGGAATAAAAATGTTGGCCCAGAGCGCCAGCTGTATCCACCAGATGGCGGCAAGGTTTTGATAAACAGTCCAAAATGGCTGCTGCCTCAACTACATTAACCAGAAGCCATAGCGTGGGCACGTGACGTTACCAAACGTTACTTAAGTCTTAACAGGCAGCAGCTGTGCATTGGTTAATTGAAACGACCTGAAGGCAGCGGTGATTTGGTGTCATTAAATATGCGATGGCGCTGATAAAAGGTAAAGTTTGTATGTGTGGAAAGAAGATATGAAAGCTTTTAAAGAAATAGAACGTGAGAATTAGTTGGTGAAGTGAAACTCGTTAGACACACCCAAATTGTTCAGGGTGTATGGAGCTCTGAGAGAACGTGCGAGTGTCGAAAACTGTGCACAGACTGTAAAATATGAACGTGAAGCTTGGTAGGTAAACGTCGAATCGTTTGTTTAAACAGCATGAGTGCAATACCAACAGAAATGATGTGTGTAATGGATTAGGGCAGTTGTGTAATTTCGTGGCTGCAGGACCTTGCCAAATAATGTAACACGGACCATTCTGCTAAATCATCTTTTGGATGACAATACATCCTTTGTAATGTTGTGCATCCTAGTAAAAAAAACTGTACTAGTACAATAATTCAGTCATTCTGATTTTGATCTGATTACGAAATGGATCTGGAGATGTAAGACTATGTTGTTGCAAAGTAGATTGTTCCCCATGCATTAGAGTTAAGAACACATGCCCATAGAGGTGAACGGTGGAAAGAATCCATTGATTCATCTGACCCCTCCATGGGTTTTGACCCCTCCATACTGTAAGATTCAGCAGCTGTTCCAACACAATGATAAAGCTCTCCAGAGATTAGTCACAACAGCAGCGCTCCTCACATGAAACGAACCTAACTTTACCAGATGCCTGCTGTCCGGGAGCCTAAGGATTGCTAAAAAAGTTCTTACAGACTTCAGACGTCTGGTCACCAAGCTCTAATCTGATAGAGGTTTCTGCAGCATCCATCCATCCATCCATCCATCCATTCATTCATCCATCTTCCAGTTCGCAAAGGCAGGAACAACCCGAGACTGGGCGCCAGTCCATTTTAGGGCACACATGCAGTAGCACTCAAAGTGCCACTTTAGAGACCCCAGTTAATCTAACATGCATGTTTTTTGGGCTGACAGGCAGTGCCTGACATCTAGTAACTTGGAACCCTCTTGACATTCCCCAAAATTAATGAATCTGTGGGTCGATCTCAAATTTGCCATCCATACAACACATGACCTTAAGAATATATTTTTTATTTTGTGCTACTAAAACAAGGAGACTGTCGGTATGCAAGATTTTTGGCGGCTCTGATTTATTGACGCGTAAATGTTAGTAATTAAGGCTATATTTTTGGTTGCTGTGGTGAAACAGCGAATACGTACTGTCACTGTGCATAGAGTTGGCGCATTCGCTTTTGTTTTTATGAATCCACTGACGGATATTTTAGGATTTAAACCTACAGACAGCTGTACCTCTGGTTTGTCCTTCAGGCTGTCGAACCTGGGCAGCTCCGTGAGGCGGGAAAACCTTCTGTCATATATACAGAGATGAAGATGCTTGTCAAGCACACGAAAGTCTTCATATGACCGTCTTACAGTCCAGTTCTTCCCCTGGCACGGGCAGAGAAAATGCATATTTTCAAAGAAAATAGTGAAAAGCAAAGTGAGCAGAATTTTTGGGAGAGGCCGAAGGAGCGTTTATCTTTCATAAGCAGCAAGTCTTACAGAGGTTATTGTCTAAACAGTAGTGGGCTAAAGAAGCGGACAGGTTTCAAATTGCACCATAATAGAGTTTACCAAAAGGTTTAATGTTAGAAATAAAGCATAGACCCTTTGAAAACCTTCAGCTCACAGATACACCCTATATTTTTGGAGATACAGTCGAACCTGGTTAATTGGACCACCGGTTAATTGGACGAGCCACTAATTCGGACCGAAAGTACCGAAACAAATCCTATTAAATACGTGTAATTTAATTCAGTTATTTGGACCATAATTCTGCTTAATTGGACCAAACAACATGACAGCGAATAAGAAAAAGAAGCCACAAGTCGCCACTTAGAGCGGATACAAAGTGGGTCAGCGGGATATGGGAGGATTTTTGGGATCCCGGGAGAATTTATGCTTTGATCAAAGGTCAGGAAATCCGAAAAGTTGTGTTATAAGAGCAAAACAGCGGGAGGTGACCACGCCCACCACTTTCTTGATTTTGCTCAAGTGCAGTCCGTCAAGAGAAGGTATCAGATCCCA
>JAUZST010084342.1:0-46418 GCA_034779995.1 Parotocinclus haroldoi
GTGTGTGTGTGTGTGTGTGTGTGTGTGTGTGTGTGTGTGTGTGTGTGTGTGTGTGTGTGTGTGAGAGAGTATTTGTGAAACATGGATTCTTCTAATAAGGACATGTTAATTTTATTATTAGCTATGACAACAAAACAAATGTTTTCTATACATAAGACACAATGATCCTTATTTTACCAGATTCTACTTTTACTATTAGTACAGTCTGTCTGTGTAGATGGCACGTTTTTAATTATAATGTGATCGTTTTTAATTGCTGTGTTAGACAATGTTAATCAGTGTGCACCATGATTACCAAAGGTGACTCGTAACAAACACAAAATAACTGCCTTAATTGCACAAGGGTACAACACTTGACATTAAAGCTTGTGCCTCCTTGTGTTTAAGCTGCAGACCTGTTGCCCAGAAGGTTAAGGTTTTAAATCCACCACATCCTAGCTGCCACTGCCGGGCCCTTGAGCAAGGCTCTTAACCTTTAATTTACTGCTTAAGGTAAGATCAATAATACCTTCAGACAATGGTTTTTTCAACCTAAGAGTGATACTTGTCTTGGGATCTGAGGGACGGGGATGCTTCAGGAGAATTGTTTAATGACTTTGTCTTCACAACTGTGGTTTCTGAAACGCTTGCAAGGCATATTCGGTGGGAGAGCAAAATATCCCTAGAAGATAAGCACTATCTGACACATTTTGATATTGAACCAACAATTTATTGAGAATATGACAACAAAATCTGCTTTTATTTGGAGAGTTATGGACTTTTAGGTGATGCTGACTGAGGCTGACCATAGGTGATCTGTAATTACCAGTATTGGCCTGGTGCTCACATGTCAGAGTGTGGGCAGCATAATATCCCTTGAGGCAGGATGATATGGTTAGTGATAGCGAACGTCAGCTATGTTAGAGTTTCCTAAGTGTCGTAAGGTCTGTTTTTGCTGCCATCTGAAAAGGTTCCTCATTAATGGATGGAGAGTGGATGGAAGTGCATAGGGAGAAGATATTTGACAGGAGCATCCAGACTATGGAAAAATAGCACTAGCAGGAATGTAGAGCTTGTCATGAGATGGGACTCACAATATACAGTACTGTGCAAACTCATAGGCCACCAATAGATGTGTTGTTTTAACAACAACATAAGTATCATTTATAATTGTTTTGCAATAATTGTTTATTACAACCCCTAATCAGAAACAAATGAGACGTTATGGAAAATTTACATTTACTTTGACTTGTATTTCATTGCAAATTGTTTGAGCCCAATATATTTCATGTATTGTCTGGTCAACCTAATTGTATTTGTTATTAAACATCCATTCTTGCATTCCAGGCCTGCAATACATTCCAAAAAAGTTTGACAGGGCAATTTAGATCTAGCAATTAATTAAAAAAAACCCAAAATGATTGTGATATCAAACAGTTGATGTCAAGATGTGATTGTAATCATGATTTGGTACAAAAGCAGCATCCAGGAAGTCTCGATGGTCCAGAGCACACAGTGTCCATTTTTTAATTCTCTGGGCTCAGGGACTTCGCTTCTGCGATGGACAATTGAAATGTGTAGTGTGGTCAGTTCCAGATCAGTATTACATATACTTTTTTGAAAGAATGGCCACATTATAAAGCGGAATAAAATAAAAAACACCCCCACAAAACTACAAATTGACCATACACAAGTTTCTGCAAGACATGCATTGAGCATTCCATACACATGTACACATTATGAGTTTAATCCAAAATTCATAAAATCACCATTTAACCTCAGCATGGCCACTCCCAACAGCGAAATAAGGGATACTCAATGTGTGGTATTCAAACTGTTATTAATACATTTGAAGATTCAGGATAGGTGAACAACCAAAAAAGGACTGGAAGTACCAGAATATTTTCTACTATCTTGAGAAATGGTAACCTCAGCATCTGGAACATTCATCGTAACAAATTCAAATGTAAAATTATTATGTTCAATGTCAACATACAGTATGTGAGAAGAAGAGTTTGGAAAGAGATGAAATAATGAGTGTTTATGACCTTTAGTGAAGCATGGCGGGGGGTCTGTAAAGGTATGTGACAGCATTTCAACCAATGGTGTTGGTTGTATTGTCCTAATTGATGGTATGATGAATGCTGAAAGTACAGACAGGTTTTAAATCATCATGTCATTGCTTCTGAAAAGTGCCTATTTGAAAAAGATTTTATTTTTCAGAATGATAACAATCTTAATCATAATATGAATTGAAATCATTTTTGGACCGGAAAAATGTGACAATACAACACGTGAAACACTAAATCGCTTGGTATCCTCTGTTCCAAAGAGTCTTGTGTGCTGAAAAGGAATGGCAACATAAATGGTTTACCATCCCAACTTTTTTTGGAATGTGTTGCAGGCCTGAAATGGAAGAATGGATATTTATAAGTGAAATTAAGCTGAGATATCTCATTTTCATACTATCTGCAATGGCATAAAAGCCAAAGTAAATGCAAACAATGTTTTTTAATATGCATTTTCCATACTGTCCCAGTTTTTAGGGGATTTGGGGTGTTAAGTGTAAACACTATCTATACAGTGCATTTCCCACAAAACAGCTCAATATTATTAATGCTGCGGTGATATATTTTGTGAATTTATGCCTATAAAACACTGTCAAAGCCAACAAGCAAGCATTGTCTGCTGACATTTTGCCTCCTAACACAGTAAACAATAGGAGAATGTCAATGTATGGCAGGAAATTTAGTTTCTGTGCATGGTTATTTACTCACACTCCCCAATCAAAGGTCAAGCCCTTTAACTTGACTTTAGAAACGGATTTATTGTAAAGGAAAACACGCCAATTTCAGCTGTAATTGCTGTGGTGGTTGATGTTGCTTCAGGCTAACAGTGGCATATTCTAAGGGTCAGCTATCCTTTTATTTTTCCACCCATATTCAGATGCATCAGAAATTGAGAAACATTGACAAACAGAGCCCTAGCATTAAAATAACATCTCTACATGTGTATAGGTATCTAGAAAATGATTATATTAGCTGCCCACATCTGCCAGTAATTGGTGCCATCACCGAGCTGTGCCTCTGTGAGCTGTGAGACCGAGACACATATCTGTCACCCTCTATGGTGCCATTTAATGCACATCTTACACATATGCATGCAAATAATGGATCATTAACTTTAACTGGGTGGCACCCCTGATCCAAGTGAGGTTGAAGGTACATGATTAATGTCCTAATCTGTGCCAGACCTAGTGCCCACACCTGAGTGAAGTTTGTAACTTGGGAGCCTCTCCTGATGAGAAGGAAGCCTAACTGGGTGAGAAGTCAAAACTTCCACTCCTCTAATGAGGAAAACTCAATCGCTGAAACTGCCTTGTCAGAGACTGGTTACCAGGCAGCGTGGCTCAGCATTTGTGCAATCGTACCCTGACTTTTATCCTGCTTGGTGGTTTCTGAGATGATTTCCATAGTCAATGGGTCATTCTCTTTAGAGGTTCCCTGTTCAGTAGTGACCCTCTGATGGTATGGGGGTGTGCTAGTACCAATGGCATGGGTAACTTGCACATCTGTGAAGGCACCATTAATAAATAAATAAAAGGTTTTGGAGCAACATATACTGCCATCCAAGCAACGTTTTTTCTCAGGGACACACCTGTTTATTTTAGCAAGACAATGCCATGCCACATTCTGCATGTGTTACAACAGCCTGGCTTTATAGTAAAAGAGTGTGGGTACTCTACTGTCCTGCCTGCAGTCCAGACCTGTCTTTCATTGAAAATGTGTGGTGCATTATGAAGTGCAAAGTATAACAATAGAGACCCCGGACTGTTGAGCAACTAAAGTTGTAGATCAAGCAAAAATGGGAAATAATTCCACCTACAAAGCTTCAACAATTAGTGTCCCCATTTCCCAAACACTTATTGAGTGTTGTTAAAAGTAAAGAAGATGTAACACAGTGGTAAACATGCCCTGTCCCAACTTTATTGGAACGTGCTCAAAAAGAGTGAAACGAGTGAAAACAATAAAATTTATTCGTTTAAACATTACATATCTTGTCTTTGTACTGTATTCAATTGAATGTAGGTTGAAAAGGATTTTCAAGTCATCATATTCTGCTTTTATTTATGTTTTACACAACGTCCCAGTTTGAACTGGGGTTGTAAATGAATACTTAATACTCTTTCATGTTGACAGTGCCTTTTACCAAAAAGGGTTAGGATCCAATGCAATGGTAAGAATTCCTTACTCAGCCTTAGCCTGAGTAGTAAAGGACCTGAATATATCTGAAAACTGTGACTGAAATTAAAATGACTCAAAATCTGTTGTTATCATAAATGTCGTTAGATGGCAATCCTTGCCTTAAGCAAATAGATTGATTATGGTCATTGGTAATAAAACACATGTAGTGTTTTTAATGATTAAGCATAATGTTCTTATTTATTTATTCATTTATTTGTGTCAAAAATGCATACATTACGAAAGGCATACATTACGAACGCACTATAAATCAGAGGGTGCACTGCTACAATAGATTTATGCAACACTACCACATACTACAAATAACGTTAGTTCAAAATATGTAAATGGGTGAATATTAAAAAAATATTAACAGAAATCCGTTATTTATTTTAAATATTTGTATATGTTATATTTGCGCATAAAGTATGTAATTACTTGCCAATACTTGATGCAGGTGTAAAAAATATCATCATGATCAAAATGCTATGATAAAAGATGTCTTCTTTAATAATTATGAGTGGTAGAAGTGCAGCACCTTCTGTATTATGCCTAGAAGGGGTAGACAGCTATCTGATAAAAATCATAAATCAACTAACATGACTAACATGACCGAACACCTTCAAAATATCATTAGCAGGTGCTTGCATACACATAGACAGAAACCATAATAAAGAGCAATTTTGATTGGTTAATTTGGTTTACTTAACTATATAAATATGTATCTATTATTCTACATCCACATGTTGCCTTTCCTTCTTTAACGGATTAAAAGACATGACTGCATGCCAGTGATTTATAATGATTTTGAGGAGGTAGGACATTTTATTATGGGATTTCTGAGTGTCACAATGTATGGTTCACACTAATAATCCCATGGTAAAACAAAATATAATAAAAATAAAACAAGCCAAGAAAAAAAAACAACTGTAAACATTTTAAGACAGAGAGACACATAGTTAAGTACAAATAATGACCTTATGGAAAATATATCAATCATGCCTACAAGCTAGGAAACAAGCCAGAGTGGAAATCAGAGAGATAACTAGATGTGAAAGCTTTTCTGTGAAAATAAACTATACTAAGTAGGAATGGCTAAGAAAGGAAACTCTGCTAAAAACAATGTACCACATACGTACAAAAACTTTTTTCATAACAAATTTTGTTGTAGTTTTTGATGTTCACAGCGGAAGATGGTATGGCAAAAATACTTTACAAAAAGTCAAATCTGGATGCCAGATAATCATCCAAAAACAACAGTGACCAATCAAAAATCCTCCCCTCCACATCCTTCCTTAATTAAGACCAGACACTAGAATTGAACGGTGTTTATGACAAACTGAACTTTTCTAATATAGTTTATTCATATGCATTTAAGAGAGGATTATACAAAAAAGTGCAATTTTTTTTCACTGATCAATTTTGTGCAGCATTTTCTGCCTCCAGAAACCAGGTGTGAATCAGTTCCAGCATGCAAAACAACAGAAGTTGCCAAGTCCCAGATTTTTAACCTGGAATGGGTTACTTCTAATTAGATAATCAGTTTGGATGTGGATTGGGGATTGGAAATTTTGCATTTATTGCTTGAAAAGGTACACATATATTTTGTAATCAAATTTGCAATTGTGGTTCAAAGGTTATCAACACAGAAATGTGTAAACTTTTGTTGTTACGAAAGAAGAAAGGAATTAGGTAATTCTCCATATTGTCTATCGCCATTAATCCACACTACCCCAAATGCTGGTGTGATGATCTGGGGAACCATACAACAGTCGGTCAACCCTAGTAGTGATATTAGGGACACTAACAGTTCAGAAATGTTTAGTTGTCCAGTTACTTACAGCTGCTACATTCTTACAATGTAAAATTCAAACAATTGAGTGCTAAAGGCCATTGTTCAAGGGAACAATATTGGCACTGCTGGGAGATCAACCCTGATTCTTAACCACTGTGCCACGGCTTACTGTCTAAACTTACAGGCTCACAATTTTGTGGAAACTCATCTCAGAATAGTGAGGACTGTGTGTTAAACTAGCAAGGGAGGAACTCCCAACTAATTCCAAAATCAGGGGGTATTTCAAAATAAAATATACTGTACTCAATAAAATATCCCCTAATGTGTGTAATTTTTAGATATCCACATTGTTCTCCCTTTATATCATGTGTGTAGTTTTCTACATATTTTAAAATTCTTGTTAGTGGTATACAATGAGAAAACACGTTCTGTTGTTATATTTCTCAATGTACTTGTGGTTCAGAAACTCACAGGCTTAGGTTGACCTTCAACAGGTCAGCTCATAATACCTGCAAAATCCATCTTGACTCTAAATTGCTAAGAAATTGCTCTTTTAGTATTTGTCTAGTTGGGTCTTAGAAATGTTAAGGTCCCCTCCTTTGGTTCTAAAAAACAGACAGTTCTGGGACTCTGGTAGCCTAGCGGTGGTGGACTCTGGATCATAAGGTCTAGGGTTCAAATCACACCTCTGCCAAGCTGCAACAGTTGGGCCCCTAATTGTAAGTTTGTAAGTTGTAAGTCGCTCTGGATAAGGGCATCTGCTAAATAACACAAATGTAAATGTAAATGCAGTCTATGCTGTGCTTGTACCTTGAAAATGAAATACTGTTTGGAACCAGTATTTTTCAATTTTTCAATTTCTAAATGAAAATGACTATAGAAATATAGACTAAGGTTTCCACAGTTCTGCATGTTTATCATGAAAACACATTAAAGTCTTAGCTTAGTTCTGTTATAATTGGATTCCATTTACACTTTGGGCAGACAAACAGATTTATTTGCAGACTAATAGACAGGGAATTGAAAAAAAGTGGAAAATAACTGTCCAAAATAGCTTTTCGCACTAAGGTGGTGCAGCATTCCAGTATGGTAGACCACCACTGAAGCAACCTGGGCTGCCTTCTGGCGATTTCACATCACATACAGGCATACTTGGCAATCAGATGGACGGCAGGTTGTTTAGGGAATCATCCCCTTACACTGTGGTAGCAACTAACTGTCCTGCAATGGACTAGCTTTCACTTTTCTGCATGTATTCTCTGTGGATTGACATTGCAGAAAAAGACACATTCTTGGAGTAATTGTTAAAGGAGTGGAATTTATCAAAACATATTGTTTGTTCCAACGCAAATACTCACATCAGTACTGAATCTGAAGCCAATGCAATATAAGGGTGTTATACTGAATATAGAAGATGCCAGTGATTGTTAACTCAACACATGGAAAAGACCTAATCATAATTTGTGTATCATTCAAACTTTAAAGTGCAGCTGTATAATGAGAGCAACTGAAAAGTCCAGACCAAACACTCAAAATAATGAGTGATGGGTGAAAAACTTGTCAGACACACGTCACAAACCTTCTTGACATGTATCACTCTCTTTGGCAGACACCACTTCTGTCTGCTTCCCTCAGCACCTCAGCATTTTCACTGGACAATGTCTGAGAGGTAATGGTACACTCTGTCATAATGTCAATGAAAGAATCTAGATAGTGGAGTGTAAATACCTTAAGTAAAAATAACAGAAACTTGCAGAACTATAACAATAACTGTTGAATGCATGTGCAATCATAATTAAGCAATTAGTTTCAGTCATGTTTAGATTAGCATGGATAGTATTTTGAATGGATAATTATAATACAATTATAATAAACTATTTTCTAATAAAAATAAAACAATAGAATAGAAGTTGAGATTGACTTTCTGAATCATTGTTGCTAAATCATCAAATATACAGAAAACGAGAGAACTTACTGTTGGTTTTCTCATGGTCTTCAAAAGATCCAGATGACACAGATACTACAACAGATACTATTATTTTATAGAATAATATTATGGATTTCTTATGAACAAATGTTTAATCCATTAAATTTAAATGCTGTTTATTAACGTAGATGGGATATGCAATTACACAACAATGCAAAAAAGATTTATGAGGGATTTTATTAATTATATTCAATTCTAAAGTGTACTGTTAGAGACCAGGCTCAGATTACAAATGCTATTCATCAGTGTTCTATGGCATTTTTATTAATATATCAATTATATGCCTTAAATTTGCAATTGGAACATGGTGCCAGACAGTTTGCTTTGTCAATAAATGTTTCTTATAGTTAATTATATTACTGACCTATACATGTTAATACATGGTAAATAGCTGACAGGTGCCACTGTTAACCATGAAGACCCACATTCACTGAGGTGAAATTACATATATAATTATATAAACCAGCCTGCAGCTTAGAGAAATAGCTCCTGTAGCTACAGGAATTACGTAGCTCTTTCAGATCAATACATAAATCTTAGAAATAAATAAATGAATTTATACATTAATATACCTTGTTGGTGTCATGGTGGTGCAAGGGTTAGAGCTGGTGCCTTATAGATCCACTATAGTGTGTACAGTTCAATTCCCAGCCTGGAGTTTCTGTGTGGACTTTGCATGCTCTTCCTATATGTACATGGGGTTTCACTCTAATCACAAATATGTTATTCAAAATCCAACACCTCACCCGTCAGGAGTTAAAAAATTATACTGGATTCCAAGCCATATACCTCAGGATGAAAAAACACCACCATAACCATATTACTAATGGACATCAAGCTACCAGTTGTAGACATCGAACCTACAATTCAATCCTACATTAAATGCCTGTGGCAGCGTTAGTGGGAAGTCGGAATAATAATAATCAGGGGAAGACAAACCTCATCATAATTACCAATGCAGCAATAAATAATATACTAAACAATATAATACTAATAATAATATACTAAATTAATATACATTTAATAGAAATGTTCAAACACGTTGGACAAGTTGTCAAGGAAGTCATTGTAAACTGACCCACCAACATCTCTTGAAGGGAGAACCCCTACTAATCTGTAACAGTTGTTCTACTGAAATAACAGTAAAACATATCATTTAAGAATGTAGAAAATACTAAGAGTTTAGACGCAAATAAAAAATACCAGAGTATATAAACTCTGTGCTAAATGTCCAAATTCCCATAAAATCATGAGCTTCCTTGATGCCATATGAAATATGTCTCAGCTTTACTGTAAATAAATGGGTACCACACAAAATTTTCCATGACAGCGCATTGATTAAGTAAGTAGTAGCTTCAGAGTAAGAAGAACCTGGGTTCAATCCCAGTATGGAGTGACCTGGGACCTTTCTGTGTGGAGCCTGCATGTCCTCCCCAAGTCTGAGTGGGTTTACAGTTCAAAAACATGCATGTTAGATTAATTGATTACACTAAACTTGGCCAACCTGCATACACATATATGAGAAGTCTTAATGTAATCTTGTCTATAGATTGTTTGTGTAACCTTGTTTGTGTCGCTGAAATGGCCACTGCTGCTGATAGCAGTGTTAAACTAAACTAAAGTTTCTGCCATGAGTAAAGCTGAAAGGTAATTTGTGGTTTCAAAAAATAAACAAATGAACACGGGTTTTCTTTAGGTACTTTCCTCACATATTCCGAAGACATTTATTAGACATTTTGTGTGAGTGTATGTGCCCTATGATGGATTTGTTCCCTGTCTAGTGTCGATTCCACCTTGTGACCTGTGTACCCTGACTCCATATGTCCCTGGACTGGATTAAGCAGGAGTGAAAATGAATAACGATCCTTTTTCAGCTGCTACCAATGAAACAGAGTAAGGACTCTGGAAGTGCTTGCATGGTTGGCCTTAGAGATAGGAGGATCCGGTAAGAGAGCATGGCTGGGAGAGATGTTCAACCATAAAGATTTTAATGAGCACTTTATTTCTCTTGTCTACACACACACACACACACACAAACCTACACATGCTTGCAGCCATGCTGACCAGACATACCAGTGCCTTTGTACCCAACAATATAAAGCGATCATTAAATTTTTTACGGTTAAACATCTTCAGTCGTAAAAACATTTTGATCATAATGAACTATCTCAGGTTCATACAGTCTGCAATTAAATAATGTTCACACAAGGGACATTAACATTTTCCATGCTATCCCAACTTGTTCTGGTTTGGGGTTGAACATATCTGTTAGTCGAAAAAGCAGGGGAACCTTTAGGAAAAAAAATATTTAATTAAGGCTGAGGTTCTAGCTGCTTTAGTCCAGGGGATGATAATCGGATGTAAGTCGAAAACATTTTGTATTTAAGGAACTTGGATCTATCAAAGGCTGATCTTTGATATTAGTGATCTCTGATGCTTGTGGAAGTGCATCATGGAACAAAGATGATTTCTGACGATCTCTAAAAAAAGAATTGTTAATGCTCAACAAAGCTGGAAATGTTTGCATAACTATAACCATAACTAAATAGACTGTGTACAAATGGAGAATATTCAGAAATGCCCTCAGGGTAACTTCTAAGTGACTAAAGGCCTTTTTAAACGACTCATACCAGCACAACATGCATACAATAACCCACTGCAGTGCTGACAAAAAGATCCACCACCCAACTACAACATGCCTCTATAGGGTAAGTGGAACTGACAAAATGGACAGTGATTGCGTAGAACCAAGGAGGTGTACCTAATAAAGTGATCAGCGAGTGTATATATACGTTAGATTAACTGATAAATCACAGAATAAACAAGAGGTGAAATTATGGATAAAAGAAACCAAAGAAAATGACAGTGGGAGAGAAAAAGAATGTATGAATTAATGAATCAAAACAACATGCAATCCACTCAAGTGTAAATGCTACATGCACCCCCATCTCTCCCTGAAATTAGATCTGAGATGCTTTTAAATCATGACTGATATATATATATCTTCAGCAGCAATAGAAAACATGGGTAATTCACATACACAGCAGTAGTGTAACTTTTGATTGATTAGATTGAATCTTTTTCATATTAACCTAATGCCCTCAATTTCCTGGATGCCAACATAAGAGATACTATCAATACATCAGCTCATTTATCGTAAAATCTTTGTTCAACGTAAGTGAAAAGATTGGTTATAAAAGAAAAGAATGAACAATGTTTAATTAAAATGTCTCCATTTCATATAACAGATTGTAATAACTTATAAAGATGTCATTTAGAATTTATTTTCTGCCCACTTAGACAAAATATGCTAAATGTCTTTCTCTGTTTAACATGAGATATATAAACCAATGATATATCCTTAAAGATCATCCTGACCAGCCCTTGTTTTTCAGTGTTAGTATGTTTGGTGGTATAATGGTATAATAAACAGATCATGAAGAATAGACAATATACCAGCATAAGCTCCATCTGTCTGTCCATCTAATGTGCATAATTAGACCTCACAAATTCGTCTGTGCCAGAATGAGCGTACACACACGATCATTATAGCGACAAGGGGACATATCAAGAAATAAAACATTCTGAAATGGATCAGTTTCTTTTCAAATGAATTTATTGTATTTTTGTATTGTATTACTCCCATATTTTTTCATTTGAGATAAAAAACGTGTTCTTAGAGATTTGGTGCAGATATGTATTAGATCTTCCATGTTTGCATGGCAGTGGCCTATCAGTACAGGTCCAAACATGCTGACTGTCTACTATTGTTCATACGAAGGATAAATGTTTGGTCAGCGCAAACTTTTCCAATGTCATTCTCTGAAGGATCTCTGCTAAGAATAATGGTGATGAGCTTCCATAGACCACTGCTCTCCATCATTATGGTGACAGCTTGCCAGCTTGGATAATACTCACCACCCAAAGTCACACAAAGCGATGTCTCTCTTTTTCTCCTTCTTCACCCTGTCTCACACTGAGTATATAAAAGTCCCCTCTGGGGCTCCCCTGTCAATTGTCATTTGTGTAATTGTGTTCACAATTTGCCTCCAGGTTGTTCTACAGGGCATGTCCAAGGACTTTGTGAGGAGGATTTAAAAAAGAGAAAAGAAATATATATATTCTATTTTTCACAATAATGTTGGAATTTATGTATCGTGAAAATGCTAAATGCTAAATATCAAGCTTTAATGGTGTAAGGTTTGCAGTATTGTATCATACACTCTTATGAACCGTTAATGAATGCACCCTGAAATGGACTGTTAATGAATGCACCCCAACAGGACGTAAGGTAGAACTGCGCATTTTACTCCAAATAATGCAGTTTTGCAAAATATACATTTTAGATTTGTGCTTTTAGTGAACACTATTATCCAGATTGACTTACAACCCATACAACCATACAGTACAAACTGCAGTTAGATCAACAAGGATCAAATAGAGGCAGCTAGAATAAATGTGGGATTTGAGCCCTGGGCTTGCTGGAACAAAGTCCAGTGTTTTAACCCCTAAGCCAGAACAGACCCCTATTAAGTCAACACAGTGCAGGGGTTGCTTTATGAACCTGCATAGCTGGTCTCTGTCAGACTAACTGCAGGTATGCTAAATTGTACAGGAAAACGTACAGTTTCCCCTACAGCAATGCTTATTTCACTATCAGCTACTAAATAAATAGGCCAGTTCTTTAAAACAACTGGCGATATTGCTAGAAATACAATATCAGGAAAACCCAAAGGTCCTTTAAGCAAAGATGTCTACATGATGAATTATACAGTTTGCAAACAGAAAACAAGAACATTCCAAAATTGTCAGCAGAATACATAATCTCAGTAACAATGTCTTAGAAAGTAGACAGGACTATTTGCTTTCTGGTAA
Organism: Parotocinclus haroldoi; assembly: GCA_034779995.1. Lineage (NCBI taxonomy): Eukaryota > Metazoa > Chordata > Actinopteri > Siluriformes > Loricariidae > Parotocinclus > Parotocinclus haroldoi. Next base: position 12,878 of record JAUZST010084342.1, read on the forward strand.
GAGGAACTCTAACCATGAGACCATCCAATACAGGTATTGAGGATAGATGATTTGTTAAGGAGCAATTGTTATCTAAGAAAAACATCAAGGATGGGATGCCTTCAGAGTTCAGAAAACAGAAAGTTTGATTCAGAGTGGTTCAGCAGAGGTTGGACTGATGAATCATGATTTCAGTTTCATGGAGATGGTCCCAAAACTGTCTGAACTACCATTAAGCATGGAGGTTAGAGGTTTCTTGTACTAATGTTTTGCTTCACTACAAAAAGTTAGTTAATGCTTTGGTGTGAAGGAAAATATTGCAGAAAGGCTTGCAACAAATGAAAGTTGTTTTCTTCACACTGCTAAGATCATAAAGAAGAGGCTTGAGAAAAAGTTATTCAGGGTCATGTTTTGACCAGATTGTAACCCTGTGGATAATATTTGGTTGCACATTAAACACAAACTACAGTACTTTGAAAACATTTTTCAGCCACTCATCAACTGCTTGAAGCCATTACCACTGAGTGGAGCAACACCGCCCCCTTTGTCTGAAAAAGCTGTCTACAAGTTTACTAACAAAACCTGAACATTTAAGGAGATCAAAGAGAATGGCTACCCCATGCTACGTTACATGATGTTTCTTGAATGCTTGCTAATATCCTGACCAAGTATTTGATGTTAAAACCATTAAAAGCTTAATATATTGCAGTCCTGGGTTTGACTGATGTTCTGCCAAATAGTTTACAGAATGTGATAAATCTAGCTTTGCTAAATAAGCTTGCGTGTTTCCTGAGTCAGCATAGATTCCAAGAGTTCTCCAGTTCCAAGAACAAATACTCCACTGTGGATTTGGCATGAAGCCTTCATGGCTGGACTGCATCAAAATGCTTTAATTAGACCCACTACCCCTATTAACTCAGCTGCTTACATGCCAGATTATGGGCAGAGAATGGTTTGCTGAGGTAAATAAGGCTGTTGTTAAGCCTACTAATCATCCTGACTCCTAAAGACATCCTGTTATTTAGCCCTTAAGCATGGTACCTATTCTTCAGTGATCTAGCTGAATTGCACCAAGATCTAAATATTGAATGTGAATGTAATACTGTGAATGTAATACATAGATTATTATGAATGTTAACTCGAAATGAGTCTGTACCAGGAAATTAAACATAAGTGGACAATTTGAGCAAGGCCCTCACAATTTCAACGTTGTTCTACGTTCCCCATGTGTGTTGTCTCCCCTCCTTGTTGAGTTCACTTAATAATCCAGCCAGACTCTGACTTCCACAGCTATCTGATTAGTATATACATTCATATATACAGCACACTTTAAGAATCTGATCTTGAGAGGATTTCCCAAAGCATTTGCTCCTGTAATACGGTTTTGTTTTTCTCAGTCTGCGCATGCATGCAAACAAAACAAGAGAGAGTGTAACACAGTTGCCAGACGCACTCAGATGCATGTCCTTCCCATGTCTGCGTGGGTTTACACCGGGTCATCCGGTTTCCTCCCACAGTCCAAAGACACGCGTTTTAGGTTGAATGTGTGTGTGTGCGCGCCCCACAATGGATTGGTGCCCGATCTAATGGATGTTACTGCCCTTTCCCCCAGAGTTGTCGGTTGGACACCGGCTGGCCCGTGGCCCTGTATGGATTAAGCGGAAGATAATGAATGAATAAATGAATGATTATTTTTGAAGTCTGAAGTTCATGTCACCTGCTTTTGTGAAATTATTGGCTGGTTGCATAGTAGAAATCTGACTCGTAAACTTGTAGGTATCTATCCCATAATCTGATCCCATTATCTGATTATCATGTAAATTAGTAGACCGGATTACTGACAAAATCTGCTTTTCTACAGAGTCCAGTATCTTAACCGCTGGATTACCACAGTCCCTTAAAATGAACATGAACTAAGAAAATACACTCCTTTAAACTCAAAACTCAAACTAGCTGATGGCTGAGTATCCACAATCATTTAGAATGTTAAACCTGTGTAATCTACAACATTTGATGTAGGACATCATGATCCTAAAAGCAAGCTCTTATAACAACCAGTAGTCACAAATGTTTACAGATAAGATTCTACATTATGCAGCTTTGTAAGTATACATTTTAGATTTGTGCTTTTAGTGAACACTAGTATCCAGATTGACTTACAACTCATACAACCATACAGTACAAACTGCAGTTAGATCAACAAGGATCAAATAGCAGCAGCTTGAGCAAACTCCAGTGTTTTAACCCCTAAGCCAGAACAGACCCCTATTAAGTCAACACAGTGCAGGGGTTGCTTTATGAACCTGCATAGCTGGTCTCTGTCAGACTAACTGCAGGTATGCTAAATTGTACAGGAAAACGTACAGTTCCCCCTACAGCAATGCTTATTTCACAATCAGCTACTAAATAAATAGGCCAGTTCTTTAAAACAACTGGTGATATTGCCTGAAATAAAATATCAGGAAAGACCAAAGGTCCTTTAAGCAAAGATGTCCACATGATGAATTATACAGTTTGCAAACAGAAAACAAGAACTTTCTGAAATTGTCAGCAGAATACATAATCACAGAAAAGTTATCAGATTTTAAGGATTTTGCATGTTAAAACATTGTCATTGTCTTGTCCAATAATCATTCATTTACAGATAGGGGGCATGGTCTGAAGGAAGAGGTAGTATCATAAACAAGAGGCATTATTATTATGGTTACAGTTGCTGGGGCTAAGGAGTAGTAGATAAGGCAGTAGTCTGAATTAGTCAGGTTTATTTTGCTCGGTTCAGTGAACTCTTGATCCTCCAACTAGCATAGAAAAGTATACAATTTTACTGTTTATAATGCTTTTTATCTGACATTATGCTGACACCATGGACCATCATAATTAAAATTGATCTGAAGTTTGACAGGGTTTTTTTTAAATCAGTTTTACACTCTGTTCTCTATATCTGTTGTTCCCATAGCAATGTCTGTCGTGAGATTTTTACACTTGCTCTTCTGTTTTGACAAAGTGCCATGTAAGCTTTGCTGCTCTATCAAGGTGCCCTGAAAGTTTGGCAGATATGCTCAAGTGAATAAAGATTCAGTGTTTTCTGCCAAGATACACAGTGAACCTTGATCTTCAAGAACCTACCTAAGCACAGTCATCTTGATGTTTGTCGACACTGACGAGAGATGCACGGATAAGCCATAAAATGTAAAAAGTCTTCCTAATATTGTGTTGGCCACCTAGCACTGCAAATGCGCTGAACAGCTTTCACTTGTATAAAAAATAAAAATGCTTATTTTATGAATATATTTTTTAAATTAGTTTTACCATGAATGTGATTAACAGCAACTTCAGTTGACTATTAAGTTCTTTTAATCATTTCCTAGTTTGTTCAGACAAATTTGTCTCTTTGGATTTTACGCAGGCAGATGAAACCTCATTTATATGTAACCACACCAACACCCCAGGAACAGAAAACTTATGGACTGGAGACTGAGAGCAATAAAAAAAATCCCTGAAAATTGCAAGGAAACAATTTAAATAACATTCAATAACCCAAATATGTGCAAATAATATTTGAATCATTAGAAATTCACAGTATTGAAGTGATTAGAGTCTTCTCATAGATCCAGGTTAGAGTTCTGGTGTCTGCTTACATTTCCAAAAATCATTGATATAGATATTTTATTTTGAAGGTTACTGTATTACGTGTAATAACTATGAGCACTGTTGTGTTTATACTTTCCGGGACCTTTTCATTCAATAAAAGGTTAAAATAGAAACGGGAAAGTGGACTAAATACACCACACCAAGACTTACAGTGCATCAAAGTAACAACGACTTCAGGAGTGACCAAGGCCAAAATAACAAACAAAACACTCTAGAAAAGAACACAGAACTAACTACCTATAGGAACCAAAAGGAACAAAGTGCTAACCTAACTCCCTACTGAATAAAAAAAAAACACAAAAGCCCACGCTCAAACAAAATGTAGTCAGGCAGTCACTCCTTACAGCTAAACACACAAAGCAACACAGGCTGTACAAAATTACTATTTACAAAAATTATTTACAACAATATCAGTATCCAATAATATCCAATTTACAATTCAAATCAAAGTCAATAACCACAAAGCCAAAGTCATATACAGCAAGTCAGAGTAGCAAAACAGTCAAACACACACACAAGCCAAAACCCACCACGCCCACACAAGAAGAAAGTCTTCCATTTAGTCTGGTGAGGAGCCTCTTACATAGGGTGAAAAATCAAGGATGAAAAGATGGACTGGATTCTGGAGTAGAGTGGAATGACTGGAATAATGGTTGAAATATGGTTGGAATAATGATATGAACCGGAAACTGGAACCTGTATTCACCAAACACACACACACACATCTATACCTACCAATGGAGAGCATGCTTTGTGTTCCCTTACCTCATGTATTACAAATTAAGTATTTTTAAAGAGTTGTTGAAGAGTCTAATCTTTTCTGATGTTTTTTCAGACTACCAAGGTTTGATTGGCAAAGTGTTTTTAAGAGGAGCTGGTTTCTTTAGTCTATGCAACACCTACCCACCCCTGTGAACTTGACCATGATAATTGCGAGTAAAACAAGATGCTTTGATTTTGACTTTAGACTGGTCATTGCTCAGAGCCCTCGGGACTGTTAAGTGTTATCACACCTTCAGGTCCCTAAAAATGTCACTGCACCTCTGAGTTCCCTCAAGGACATTAGTACCTCTTCTTTGATGGACCTGCCAGGGGATCACCCAAAGCCTCTGTTACCTGTTTTTGTTTAGTCATTGATCCAGTCCCACTGAGCTATCAAATCATTAAATCTCAGGACTAAACAAACTGTCTCGAATTTGAGCTCTCCAATGATCATTTCTATATCCAAAAGCTCTGTAAGCCTCTGGTGATTTAGGTCAAGTCCCTTTTATTATATTGTATTGTAATGCATACAATGGGTTGCTCTTATAGCAATAGTCTTGTCAACACTTGTCTCTGCATCGAATATGATCTGCTGAACGTGCAGTTACCAGGCATTGTTTATTTTCTAGATTTGTATTCTAATTGTTTAGGCTCAGTGCTAAAGGTCGTTGCTGACAGGTTCTCAGTATTTTCCTGGGCCTTTATGAGGCTCTGTGAAAGGCCATGCAAGTAATTTGAAATAAAACTTGTAATAGTGTCAGTCTCTGTGATTGTACATGCACAGTGTTCATTTTTATTTGTGGCAATGCGATACTGTGAATTTCATACACTGCTGAATCATTAAGCCATGTGATACTGTAATTTATACTGTATAGTCACAAGATTAACTTTGAGTTGCTTCATGAAACATGATGGCATGTTGGAGAGGTTTTCTCTTCATGGATGAATCCCAGTTTTCACCGTACTGGGCAGATGGCCGACTGCATGTATGGCATCATGTAAGGTGACTGGTTTGCTCATGTCTACGTAAATTGAGTGGCCCATGGTGGTGGAGGGTTTATAGTATGGGTGGGTGTATGGTATGGACAATAAACACAGGTAAATTTTTTGATAGCATTTTGAATGCACAGAGATACCCTGATGAGATCCTGTGGCCCATTTTTGCCCATTGTCGACCATCTCCTTATGTTGCAACATGATAATGTACGACCCCATGTTGCAAGGATCTGTACACAATTCCTGAAGCTGAAAATATTCCTGTTTTTGCATGGCCAGCATATTCACCGGACATGTCACCCACTGAGTATGTTTGGGATGGTCTGGATCAGCGTATATGACCATTTGTTCCAGTTCCTGACAATATCCAGCAACTTTACACAGCCATTGAAGAGGTGTGGACCAACACTTCACAGGCCACAATCAGCAATCTGATCAACACTCTGAGAAGGACATATTTTGCACTGTATGGGGCAAAATAATGATCACACCAAATACTGACTGGACTCTTTTTAAGAGTGACTTTTGTTGTGGTCAACCTAAGGTACACCTGTGCAAGAATCATGCTGTCTAATGAGCATCTTAATATGCCACACCTTTGAGGTGAATGAATTATGTCTACAAAAAAGAAGAGTTCACAAACACAGATTTAGACAAATTGTAAAACAATATTGGAGAGCCTTTTGTGTTCATAGAAAAAGATATTTGAGTTCACCCCGTGAAAAATAGGAGCAAAAACAAAAGTGTTGCGTTTATATTTTTTCTCAGTATAATATTTTGAAATTGGGCTACTCTTTGTCTAGCTTTCAAATCTGTCTGATAATATGATAGTGCTTAAGGTCATATTGTTGTTGTTGTATTGTTGTTGTATCCCAAAATGGGATTGGTCCTTTTTTCTTTAAATGAAAAGTTTGGCCTGGTTTGGATCACCAGCATGAACTTATGAAATTTCCCAGAGGTCCCATAAATAAGGACACAGAGCCTCAGAGCTGACATCTGACAGATGAGATACTATGGCTTGGGAAATGAAGCATAATGTGATAGCACTTTGTTGAGATGTTTCTTATGCAGGGACATGTCAACCCTTTTCCCCACCCAGAACTATGTTCACTAGATGATTCAAAAAGGGCACAGAGCTGCATTAATTTGAAGCAGTACTAAATCAGGTTGAGTTACATATCCCTTGATGCAGACTTTTCAGCATACTCATTGTATGTGTGTAAGCGAGTAAATGAATGTGTGAGTGGAGAACATACAAGTGAGTGAGTAAGTATGTGTGTGTGTGTTTGAAGTAAGAGGGTGAATAAGTGCAGGCATGGGTGACGAAAGCAATGAATGAATGAGCTGGTGAGTAATGTAGTAAATGAGAGATTGGAAATGTAAGCAAAGGAGAATGTAAATGCAAAAAATAATGGTCTAGTAAGTGGGTGGGTGAGAAAGTGACTAAATTGAGTGTGTTTTTGATTGAGAAAGTGATCTGTGCGTCCAATTAAGTAAGTGGGTTACTGAGTGAGTGGCTAAGACATAATTTGGTGGGTCTAAGTGGGTGGATGAAAGGGGACTGAAAAACTGAGTGACTGGGGGTAAGTAAGTGATAATCTGGTAAGTAAGTGGGTGTGTGAATGAGTGGGTGAGTAAGAAAGTGAGTTGGGTAAAAATGATAAAAGTTTGATGGGTAAAAATTAATGAGTCTTTCATAGATATTATATGAGTGAGTGGTTGGGTCAGAGGTTAAAATGGTGTTTGAGAATCCTTCAGAATTTTCTATAACCCCAAATCCATAATGAGCAAAGATTGACAGAGGACTTCCCGTGGCCAACACGTGTGAGAAAAGATGTAATCTTGAAGGAATTGATGTTGCTCTAAAATCTTAATGTCTCAAAATCTACTTTTCTGCTTTAATGCTACCCTTATTAGTCTGAAAATGATCTTTGCCAAAGACACAGCCCCATGCCAAAGACACAGCCCCATGCCATGAAAGACCCTGGCTTTTAGACTTGTAACTTATAATTGTTTGGATGGTCCTTTTCATCGTTGGTCCAGAGCACACAGCATCCAAGTTCTGTTCAGATAATTGAACTTATTTGTAATTTGCTTCTTACCACAGCAGGGTGCATATAATTGTATATCCAGTAAATAAATCTGAAGGCTCTTATATCCCCGGTTCAATCCTAGTCTTAGACTCCATCTGTGTGCCCTCCCTGTGTCCATGGATTTTTCCACATCCTTATCAACCCGTACACTGGCTGAGACAAACCCAGTCTCGTTTACTTCCAGTAGAAACCTGGAAACCTCCCAGACTCTCCAGCTGTCTCCTCTGCTGCATTCAGGCTTTTTTGTCAGTCTTTAGCATTCCTCTTGCTGCACAGTGCTCCAGTATGCTACTGATCCTCTCACATCAGCCCATGAAAAAGGCCTGTGCACCAGGAGTACTATCATTTTGCCGACACACAGCTGAAAACCACAGTTCTCTCTACATGGTGTCATATCTGGGTCTCCTGATCTCCCAAAATGGATTCCTGACTTCTGTTAGTACAGTGAGCCATGGCACTGACTAGGCCATGCTTACTGTTTGATAACAAACCTGTAACTATTTACACCAACTCAAAATATGCATTTAGTGTAGTCCACTTTTTGGAAGGATATGGCATTCTCATAAATTGTTTTGGTTTATTTAATGGCAAGGCCATCTTATCCTTCTCTACTGATCTTCTAAAAGCTTGAATTCAACTTATTTACCTGGCCTTTGCCGAGGTTAATTTACATGACTACTCAGCGGGCATTATCGCTTAGCAGACATTTTGCCTAAATGGGCAGACAAAGAGGACATCAGATGCACTCTGTTTGTTAACACTGCTACCCTCTCATTGTTACCCTTTCTTTCTTATGAGAGCCTCTGGGGGTTTAGAACCAATGTGCAGTATGACACACACGAGAAAAGAGCTGAAATAAATTTCAGATAGGAGCACAGTACAACAAACATGAAGTGCGCAGGTGCTTTTGGTGAGTCCGGTGTGGGGATGTTGGGATAAAGTACACTGTGATTATCCAAAAGCTGGTGTGGGAAGCAAAGTTGTGCCCTCACAATCATGCTGATAGATCACCTGGGAATGGTGAGCATGAAGATGCAGCAACCAACTTGAATAAGGCAGAAATGCACATAATAAATACTATATGAATAATACTTCTAGTCCAAGGCTAAAGAGTTTAGTCATGGTATAAGCATATTTACTAGCATATACAAGCTGATGAAACAGGACTCTGTTTGATGCTCTGCAGGTGAGATGAGCCGGCATGATCTGTTGATCAATCTGGAAAAGCCTCATTGCAGGAACTGACCACCACCATAATACTGTCAAAACTGCCCCAGGTGAAAAACAAAACAATACAAAGCACAACATATACTAGGAAAATGGGGCGAAAGAAACCCTTCACAGAGCACACCCCTAACCCTGACACTGACGTAATGGTGTTACAGACTCATGTCTCTGACTCCGCTCTCCAATTTTGGCATTCCAAAGGTTATTCTCCCCCCTGCTTTGTGATTCCCACGGACAAATTGTGTTCTCATGATGCACAAAGGGAGGTAGTCCATACCATGAAACATGAAAAGTGCTATTGCTTTCCAAATACTAGAAACCAACATTAATATGCTCCTTGATTATTTGTTTAATTTGCACTGGAACCATAACAATCTGGTAAAACAACCAAGCAAGTGTCTGGTGATCCTTTTTACTATCTCAAAATTGACTGCACACCTACCAACATTGGATAAGCTCAAACACCTATTGGTGAGAGCTAATACTTTCTGTTGCACACTGTAACCATTTAAGACAAGGTCTTTACTGGTCACATTAAGAATCACAGGTCAGCTCTCTAGTAAAAATACTATTTTAGTAGTTGTATCTTAAAACTCACTGACTTCAAGATGACTTTGTTTCTTCTTTACCCACTTATTCACCTACCCACAGGCATACTTACCCCCACCCTATCCATTTATATATGTACTTATGAACTTCCCCACACACCTAATTACTTTGCCAGGTATTTTCTTACTTTTACACTTACCCACATACTTAAATAAGATCTCAGTCCCACAGTCTCTCATTCTTTCACCCACACACTAATTGACTAACTAAGCCACTTTCTTAGTTTCTTCGTTTCTTAGTTACCCACTCCACTCACCCACCCACTGACCTATCCAGCCTGTAACATATTTATTTAGCAGCTTATTTCTTGACTTACTTTCTTACTTGCCAACTCGAGTTTGGCTCAAGTTGCCTCACAGCTCCGAGATCCCCAATTTGATATTCACTTCCCATATATGTGTGGGTTTACTCCTGGTACTCTGGTTTCCACCCCCATGCCAAACATTAGGTTGATTGTCTGATTGATCACTCAAAACTGGTTCATGATTAGTGTGCTGTTATGACAGAGTGTCTGTTGTGAATATCACAATTGATGGTGATGTGATCTTACATAAAGAACAAACGAACAAACAAACTTACTCACTTACTCACCAATCCACTGACCTTCTCAACCATTTACACACAGTCACTGAATAATGTGTCTGTCAAAGGTTTACCAATCCATTTATCCACTGAGTTACTGACTTACTGAGGCTCTCAGTTTCATACTTATCATCTTCTCCTACTAACTAATTTACTTACTGACTTTACTACAGCTACCATATCTAAAAAACTATCAGTCAGATAGATTGTATATAAATTGAGGAATTTAAAGACCATTTTTACTTGGTGGACCAACAAAGGTCAGTCCAAGAGCAAAATGTGTGAAAATGTTTGTGCAAAACCAATGAGCGTTGGGTATCTTCTAATCAACAAACGGTCTCTCACATTTACATAAGACAATGCTCATGAGGAAAACGTTGGGCAACAATGGTGTGCATGGTTGTTCCAATTGAGAAAACCATTTATTTCCAAAAAGAACACATTTCTCATGTTGTCTCATATAATGCGGCACATAAAAATCCATAAAGCTAAAAAAAACCCCAAAGCTCTATGGAGTAAGAAAAGATTAATTTTAAGGTAAGATTAATTTGCCACACCGGTTCCAAATTTCACCCATCATCACCACTGCTTCAAGTTTCAGCTCGGGGGACCAGAAATCGCCAGATCGTCAGCACGTTATGGTACCTGGTCCCACTACGTTAGCTTTAGCGTTAGCGTCTGTTCATGTCTAGCTTAGCCTAGCCTAGCCTAGCTCGCACTCCAGTGTATTTCGTCCGTTTTGGTTTTCCTGTCGACGTGTTTAACATTCGCCTAATCGTTCCTGTCTCCTGCTTATAAAGACTCCAGAGTCGCTGGTCCCGCCGTTTCTGACTAGGGTTTCGCGGCCCAGCTTGGCATCGCCCTGGAAGCTTTGGACAAGCCCCGACGGGCCTACTCACTGAATGGCAAACTGCTCACCCAGATTACTAATCGGATGACTGCTATCCTACTCATCATTTCTGGGAACCACTGTGAGCTCATCTTCTTCACAGTTATCCGCTCTCCCAAGGTTCCACTAGTGCTCGGACACCCCTGGCTAGGGACCCACAACCCCACCATTGACTGGAGACATGGGGAGATTTCGGGTTGGAGCGACCGGTGTCACCAGACATGCCTACGTTCTGCCATCCCAGCCTCCAGGGCTGCCGTTCACACTTCTCAGCCAGAAGGGCCAGTAAACCTGTCCAGAGTGCCCCCAGTCTACCATGACCTGTACGGTGTTCAACAAGGATTGTGCTAAGGGGTTACCATCCCATAGACTTTACGATTGTGCTATTGAGCTACTCCCGGCCTCAAACCTGCCCACTAGCCGACTATATCAGCTCTCTGCAGTGCTTGCAGTGTTTGAAGAACTATGTGGCAGAATCCCTAGCAGACACATCCGACCATCTTCCTCTCCCCAGGGGGCTGGATTCTTCTTTGTGGGGAAGAAGGATGGTTTACTGCGACCCTGTATCAACTACCGGGGTTTGAACACCATCACCAAGCATAACAAGTACCCCTTGCCGCTCATCTCAGCGTTCAACCTCCTCCAAGGGGCTACAATTTTCACCAAGTTAGACCTGCGGAACACCTACCACCTAGTCTGCATAAGGGAGAGAGACAAGTGAAAAACCACGTTTAATACCCCACTTGGCCATTTTGAATACATCGTCAAGCCCTTCGGCCTTACCAACGCCCCAGCCGTGTTTCAAGGCCTGGATAATGACGTGCTCAGGGACTTTCTCAATCAACTCATGTTTGTTTACCTGGATGACATTCTAGTGTTCTCCCGGACAAAAGAGGGCCATGTCTAGCATGTCCGCCAGGTCCTGAACCGCCTGCTGCAGAACTGGCTGTTCGTCAAAGATGGGAAGTGTGAGTTCCACATCCACACGGTGACTTTTCTGGGCTTCGTTATTCAGAGAGGCAACATAAAGGCAGATCTAGATAAGATCCGGGCAGTTGCAGAGTGGCCTAAATCCCCCTGACGGAAGGAATTATAGCGTTTTCTGGGATTCGCTAACTTCTATCGTCATTTTTTCCGGGATTACAGCAAACTGGCGGCCCCCTCATGCAGCTGCCCTTCCCTTCTGGTGGACTACTGAAGCCAACCGAGCCTTTAACCTACTCAAAAAGCGATTCACATCTGCCCCCATCCTGACAACCAGACAATTCATCGTGGAGGTTCACGCATCTGACTCGGGCATAGGGAATGCACTTTCCCAGCGATTAGCCCCGGAAAACAAGCTACACCCCTGTGCCTTCTTTTCCCAACATCTCACCCCCACTGAGAGAAACTATTATGTGGGAAATACTAGCAGTCAAGTTGGCCTTGGAAGAATGGAGACACTGGCTTGAGGGCACGGAGCAGCCCTTTGTCGTCTGGACCAACCATAAGAACTTGTCATATATCTCCCTCTGTTCTTTGGCAGGTTTAACTTCACCCTAACCTACCGACCAGGGTCCTGGAACATCAAGCCCAACACCCTCTCATGCCTAACGACTCATTGCCCATCTCTTATGGGAAGTTGATCAAAAGGCCAAAGAGGCATGGGAGAAGAACCTGACCCCGAGGGTGGACCACCGAACATGTCCCGACGACTGCCAGACCCGCCATCCTCCAATGGGGGCACACCTCCAGATTCGCCGGTTACCTGTGTAGGCATAGCACCTTGGCCCTCCTCCAGAGATGTTTCTGGTGGCCGTCTATGGATGCCGACGTCAGGGCATTTGTGGCCGCCTGCACCACATGTGCCAGTAGCAAGAACTCGCATCAGTCTCCTACTCATGAAGTACCTCCCACCCCTCCTTGCCGGCCAGGATATCGATGTGGCAGTTCTGTCAGTCACCCTTCACATATGCCGCTGTCGCATGATGTGGAACCTGACCAGGGCGGCCCTCCTCATGTCCCATGGTTCGGCCCAGCGCTCAGCCAACTGCCGTTGGAGACCCGACCCCTCCTACTCTTCCAGGCAAGCTTTCTGGCTCTGGTACTGTTAGGGTTTGCTCTGGGTTCGCTTCGCCTTACACCTAGTTTGGCATTTCCCTTACCTTGTTTTTCACTGTGGCACATGCGTGTGTTGTTTATTCAACAGAGTCTATTGGACCAACAGGTTGATTCCACTCCCCGATTAATTTTCCACACCAGTTCCAGATTTCATCCATCTTCACCACTGCCTAAGGTACCTGGTCCCACTACATGTACATTTACATTTACATTTATGTCATTTAGCAGCCCTTATCCAGAGCAACTTACAATTATTATTACAGTTCTTACAATCCAAGCAATTGTGGGTTAAGGGCCTTGCTTAGGGACCCAAATGTGGCAGAGGTGGGATTTGAACCCTAGACCTTCCGCACCTTTCATCTAGCCTTAGTCTTAGCCTTGACATTAGTGTTTGTGTTAGCTTTAGCATTACCATTCCCATCTAGCTTAGCCTAGCTCGCACTCACCCCGAGTGCTTTGTATTTCGTCCGGCTTTGTTTAACGTTTTGGTTTTCCTGTCGCCGCGTTTACGTTTGCCTAATCGTTCCTGTTTCCTGCTTCTACAGACTCTGGAGTCGCTGGTCCCGCCGTTCCTGTCATCCTGAACCTCTGGCTTCCTGTCTAACCCGTTCCACATATTAGGGAAGCAACACACACACGATCGCTTCCCCCTTCTGTTTTTTGTTGTTGCCGTTACCGGCTTCTTGGACTCGATCACCTCACAGCATCAATTGGTTTGACATTCTGTTCATTCCGTTCTGTTATTAATATCTTTATGTTGCTCAGCTGGTTGTCAGTCTGTGAATTCCACATTTTGAATTCCTTGTTATATTTGCCGTTGGGATCCCACGGATCCCATAACAGATGTGGAACTATAATATCAACTGAAAGCAATGGTTAGCATACTTTTGCCACTCAACCATTTTTAATAATTCTGGATAATTTAAAACTTTAAATATTTAATCAATTAAATAATTAATTAAAATATTCGATTAATTTAATTAGATTGGATTAACCGTACCGTCGCGGCTGACTCTCGGTCACTTGATGGATCATCGATCTCCACGCATTTCTGTCTTTCATCGATTTGATCCATGAAGTATTTCGGCAGGATGGTGGAGTAGTTTGCCATTGCTTTCTCCACCCCTCCCCGTTTATCCGGGCTCGGGACCGGCGTGCAGCTGTTTCCAGTTACACGGCTGGGGTATTTTGCATACACAAGTCAATGACAATTTAGAGACACCAGTTAACCTAACACGCATGTCTTTGGACTGTGGAAAGAAACCGGAGTACCCTGAGTAAACCCATGCAGACACAGGAAGGACATGCAGACTCCACACAGAAAGGACGCAGCGACCCAACTGTGGCAGCTTGGCAGAGGGTGGGATCTGAACCCTGGACCTTCTGGTCCAGAGTCCAGTACCTTCACCACTAGGCCACCAGAGTCCCTGCAGAACATTGTGCTCCTCTGTAAGATAATGAGTAAAAGATCAAACTGGGCTTCCTTCTTCACAGCTGGCTTGAGAACTATTTGGATCTGCAATCTATTGCGGCTAAGAGCTAAGTACCAGAACTACTCTGTTGCTGACTGCACAAATCTGTACATCGGTCTCAGAGAGAGCTGAGCGGATACGGTTTATTTTGTTGGCAAAGGCACGGGGACAGTCAGCAAAAACCTGAAAGCAGGCACACGATAAAGCATTCGAATAAAACATAGAAGAAAGCTGTTCAATTACGCAAATGAGATGCAAACTCAGTTACGTTGACTAGTGAGTAGTAAGTGATCTATTCATCTGGGTGAACAGAAGCATGTTAGACTGGACCAGAGTTTCCCCACATGGACTTTTCAGTAGGGTGTATGGGCTCCCAAGAGAGCATGGACAGGTTCAGGTTATCCAGCAGTTCTTATGGAATCCTCTTCTTATTGATTATGAAATATCCCCTCATTTTCGTGAGCAGTGTAAATCATTTTTTGTCCAGAGAGATCATCTAATGCCCTTGCTGACAAAGGTTTGTCTATCACTTTAGAAAATCACTTCCTCTAAAGAGTGTCAAAGTGGGAATTGAGGCCCACCAGTGTGCAAAGGCCACATATGGCCAAACAACAAGCACTAACTTATTTACAAATCCAACTAATTATTGACCGTGGACCAAGGTGGACCAGTCTGAAGTCCATGTTCTAGACTAATGCACATCCAAAGATTAACTATACAAATAAGCAATGCTCAAATGGGGTAAAAAGACATCATTTTTGTCTGTACGCCTGCTTCTGCAGACACTTTTCTGATATCACACATATCAAAACTTCCATGAGACAATACACGCTGGAGTCAGATTTACAGTTCACATTGTTTGTTTTGAGCACAGCTGCAAAAAGGCTTCATGTATAGCATAGTTTGAACCCTTTATTTAAAGCTGCAATGAAGTGAAAAAAAATATTGACACTTTTGACATTTGATTGCCAAAGTTAAAATCAGTTTGGAAGGCAGAATAACTGGAACAACTGTATCCTTTACTTTGGAAAAAAAAACACTGAAGCAACACAGCCTTCTCGATTTGAGAACCTACTAAAAACACTGACCGAGTACAACATTTTGACAACTCTAAAACAGCCAAATACCTACACGCTGAAATGAAATACTATTTTTTTTTCTGAGCACAGGCCTAAAACATGTTGTAATAAAAATAAATGTACATGTACAGTTCTTCTGTTACATTCACCGTAGTCAACTGACCAATAAGGCTGCTTATTTATACTGCTAAGAAAGTTACAATTAAACAAATGAAATATCCCATAATACAATATCCCCTAATTTATGTGAGCAGTGTAGTACGTTTTCCACTGGGGATACTCAGCATTGAGCAGACTGATATATAGCATCTAACAAGGTGATGTTTATCTCCGATTGTGTTTTATATCTTGCTCTCTTGGTCACGTTGAACTCCTCTAGGGATCCTATTCCCTGTGGGGTTTTGTGCTGGGTTCTGGTCTGTCGCTTGCCAGAGGTCCTTCCATTCCAAGTTCCCAGAAGGTTTTCTCAATACTAAAAACATAAAGTATGAACTAGTGTACTTGTTATCATGGATTTGGCCGGTTCTACTTGCAAGTACAAACTCGAGGCCGGTAGGACGCAGTACGGTCATTCTGCAAATGTGCTAATAAACATTGTTTTTGCTTATCGTACATGTTACAAAATGTAATCTTTTTTTGTTACTACAATGTTTGCGTTAACATTTTCATCACGATGAACAAACCATTCCAAAACTAGACACAGACAGTATCCTGAGGATCAACCCTGGCCTGCTAGAGCACTAACAATGAAAAAAAACAATGGCACCATGATTATGAACACATTTATTTCTGAAGACGATGCTGTACAATGCATACGTTTATTTCAAAGACAGCTGTTGACGTACACTCAGCCGTTTCTGATTATTACCTTAGTATTTCTGACGAATTCCTCACTACTGAATGACTTAAGGACTGGTTACAACCAACATAGAAGGTCTAGACTCTGCGTGTGTGCGGTGGGTGTGCTTTCGATTTCAGCCAATCCATTCCCTCAAAAGTGGCCGACTGCTCTTTGGAGCCAGTAAACAAGTAGCATTTCATCAGGAAAAATCAATGCGAGTGTGTAATCAGTTGTACCTTCACATGATGATATCCCAAACTCTGCAAGATTTCATGTTGTGTTGCGCAAACATTCTGTCCAGATAACATTTAACCAGGTGATAGTCAATCCTCTTCTTGAATATCTTCCTACATATAAAATGTATTTAAAAAATGCAAACGATGCAAGTGAATTTCCATCATATCCCCTCCCCAAACTGCAGCAACGAGTGAGGAAGTGATGAGAAAAGGGTGGTGTAGGTCCCCGGGGTTGCGATGCAGTCAAGACCAAGACCGAGAGTGGCCGAGACCGAGCCCAGACCGGATTACGATTTTTAAAATCATATAACACTAAAACTTCACATTCATTATACATTATATAACATCATAGAATTATAATGATGAATGAATAATATTATATGATGAGTAGAAATCAACATCCATGCTGTTTTTTTTATTATTATTATTATTAACTGTGAAAACACTCCTGATTTTACGAACATGCTAAAGTAAAGCGAGCGTATGAAAATGCACATTGAAGTCTGAACATCAGAAAATTAAAAATAAAACGTGTTCATTGATTGGATACTGAATGAGAAGAGCAGTAACTTGATTTTCGGAGCCAATCTGGGCGCAGATTTTATGTAGGCATGTAGAGAAAGGACTGATTTATTCTGTTTGAGTGGATTTTTGCTATTCAATAACGATTTTTTACTAATTTAAATTCATAACTGGTGTAAGCTCAGACACTCGCAGACAAGACAGAGTCCAAATAAATTCAAGACCTAGACGAGACAGAGACTGGACTCAAGTAATGCGCTTCTTGGTCCTTGGTGATTTTTGTAAAATTCCAATCATTTGTTGTTAGGATCACTAAATTCAGCTATTTTAGATTTGGTCTGTTTTCCTGGAGTCTGATATTAGTAATAGAGAACGAGTAGATGATATGGATAAGCAAATGCAATGTAATAGTGTCCTTACAGCTGGGATTAGCATGTTCACAAAACAAATCAATACAGCCATGTACACTATAAACGGTCAGGTAAAATATTCACCTAGTCGATTTATTTCTCATTACTGTTTCTCAGATTAGAGAATGGAAGAGAGAGGAAGGTGGGGAGGGGCCGTGCAGTGACGCACGACTAACCCATCAGCTACTCTGGGGTCAAAGACCTGTTTGGTTTTAAATACAGTATTTGCTAAAACTTCAAGTTGACACCAGACAGAGTAAGTGAGCAGGTTAAACCATGTCATCACTGAGTTCAATCTGCAGGGGTGCGCGCCTGATGGGGCAGCATGCAGCTGCCCTGGAGTGTTGTTCAGTTCAGTGCAGGAGTATGTCCTCATCCTCATTGCATGTGCCACCCCCTGCATGCATGCTGCGCCCACTTGAGGTGCCCACTCGCTACCTGTTTGGACCGGGACCCTCTAATGTGCCACCTCGTATATTGGCTGCTGGGGGAAGACCAATCATTGGTCACCTGCACCCAGAATCATACCAGGTAAGAGCACAGGAATCGTTTTTACACACTGAATCTAGTGCATAAGAGATCCTTAAAGGGTCACTCTGGGGGAGCAGTACCAAACCGAGGACAAGCCTGAACTGCAGCAAATATGCTTTTCATGTTCAAAAAGCCCAATGTTTAGAACTGCTACATGAAAATCAAATAAATAAAGAGTATCTGAAGACATTTTGAGTTACTTTTTAATAGAAACATTTCTCTATTCAATACTGTATACATTTTTACATAATAGTCTAGACGAGTTTAAATGGTTAAATTTACATATGATTTTTGTTTTGGAGACTTCATTGTGGTCTTGAAGTGATTTTGAGTGTTTAAGGGCCAGATGCCAAATAAAAAATTCTTTACATGTATGAATACATCATTCATTCTGATTAGTTGATGTAATCCAGGTTAAGAATAACTGAGTGCTTTTGAGTGCTCGTGTTAATCTTAATTTTGTACATTTCATTTAACATGTACGGGATCCACTGTGTTTTGCTGCGGGATCTGTGGGATCTTTGCTGTAGGATCCACTGTGTTTTGCTTTTGTTCCAGTTACGTTTTTTTTTTTGTCTTCTCCTGTTTTGAGGTTACAAGTCGTCTGTATATCAAGTCATAATATATTAAACAGTATTTTACAAAATACAGTATAAGATAGGAAGTATCCACTGTGAATTGTTAGATAATAGATTACAGCCAGTGAAAGCATCATCCACTGACCTGCTGCTGATCTTTGCCATGGCACTGACTGGTACAGACACCTGGACTAGGAGCATGCTCACATGTGATGGTGATGCAATAATGTAACGTATTTATAACAAATAGCAGAACAAGGAATTAAAATTCAAGTCAGGAGGATACATTATACATTCATAGTGCATTATTAGGGCAAACATAACACCAATTTACTTGACATCCTCCTTCTACACCATTGTAAAAGACAGATTTAAGTGATGTTCCTGTTGCCATATCAGTATATGCAGCCAGGTTTATTTTTATCATTAGAATCAGAAGAATCAGAAAAAGCTACATGAAAATGTTACGTGTTATATTTAAGCACATTATGACAATAATTATTGGCTATCGCTCTGTGTCACATGATGAAATTTCAGCGTAGCAAGGTCATCACTGCAGTAGTAGTAGAACATTTCATTTATTGCTATTTGAACATAGGTTATTCCTGTACTGGACGCCCAATCCAGCAGTGGTTGGCTAGCCTATTAGATAATTGTGCAAATCAAGTGAAATCATTTGAATTATTTATCATTTCAATTGTTCTTAGACGCTTCCCTCAAAGAGCAAAGAATCAGGAGTTAAGTCTAGGATAACAATGCAAAAATTCATGACAGCCAGTAATGATCTTAAATTTCAAATTCAAAATGCTGCTCAAACATGCCTCCTAAGACAGGACCTGTGCTACAACTCACTTTTTTGTTACCAAAATAACCCTTTAATGTCTTAACATGAACTCAACCATTTGTCATTCAAAGAACCTTCACATTTGATGCTGTGAATTATTATATAATCTGGGCCATTTGATTGAGTTTAATAGATGTATATCTGACAAACACATTGGAACCCCGGAATTCGAACTTAACTGTTTCCCCATAAGAATTAGCGTAAATACGTAATGATTTTGCTAGTGTTTGGATTCCTGTAAATTCCTGTTCAATCTTAAATAAATTAAATATTATCTATTAACTATATCTTCCCAGATCTCGTATGTGTCTGAAACCAAAACCTCAGCTTTCACTCCTTTAACCTCAGAAGTATGTCATGTCTCATTTGTATCTAAAGCTATTTCTACTAAGCAAAAAGCAAAAACAACACGGAGAAAAGATCCAACCTACAATGTGTGCAAGATCTTTAACAAAGTTTCTCATTTTGATTTCTGTTGTAGATTATGAATGACATTAAGGATGGGATACGGTACGCCTTCCAGACCTCCAACCTAATGACTCTAGCGATGAGCGGCTCTGGTCATGCAGCAATGGAGTGTGCTGTCTTTAATACAGTGGAACCAGGAGAGAGTGTACTGGTGGCCATAAATGGAGTGTGGGGGGAGAGAGTTGCTGAAATAGCAGAAAGGATGGGTAAGATTTATTTTTACTTGTATTTTAAATATTTAAACATATGAAGGACTGATCCTGGCAAGGTGTCATTAAAGTGGCATTTAAACCCGCGTGTAGTGCAATAAATCATGGGCCAAAATAAATAGGATTTTAAGATATATTTTCCTTTGACATTTTGACACTTTGACATCTCTTGCACTATTTGTTTGCTCTCCATTTGTCTCGCCATCTCACCTAGCCTAGCATTAACAAATTTATACTGCTCACAATTATTATTATTATTATTATAAAAATAATGAAATATCCCCTAATTTTTGTGAGCAGTGCATTTCTCCAACATTTTGGTTCATTGTTAATAAAACTGCACTTGGATCCTCATATACAAGCCAAGTTTAATCTAATTTCAAATATATAGTTTTTTATTATCACATTTACTATGATTTTTTTTTTTTTTTCAAATTACAGGTCTGTTAAATTCAGTAAAAGTTAAGAGAAGTACAAAATGTAAAAACAAAATAACGACAACAAAGAGAGGAGAAACATAATTAAAGGGAGTATTTAAAATTATTTTATAACCCTTACCTTAATCTGAACAGGTGCCAAAGTTCACACGCTGGTAAAGACTCCTGGTGGATATTTTACAAATGAAGAAATTGAAAGGGTAAAGTGTCTCTTTCACAATTTCCTTTCTTATAGTAATGTTTCACTTTGATAATCCTGCCGCTGATCCAGCACCATCAAGCTGCCACTCTTGTGCAAGTTAACAATTATAGATTGTTAACGATATATCAGTTTTAAGTCACTCTGCATCTGCTAAATGACTAAATGTAAAATTACACCCCAACAGTTAAAATAGTTTTTTTGCAAGATCTTAAAAAAAGATGTTGGGTCGTGATCAGTTTTTGTCTTTAGCGGTAGTTGAGTCTGATGTTGACGTGGATTAAGATATCCCCGTAATATTTATACTTAATACAGTTTCTATGCTTTTTTTAACTAATAATTTACTAATAAGTTATTCCATACCCTGGATATTTAATTTGGAATATCCTCTAGTTTTGTGAACAGTATAAATAAATCATTTCCAAAGTATAATACTGATTTTTGTTTATAATAAAAACCCTTTCACAGGCACTCTCCAAACACAAGCCGGTTTTGTTTTTTCTCACACATGGAGAATCATCTTCTGGACTCGTACATCCCATAGATGGCATTGGTGACATGTGTCGCAAGTAAGGATTATCTATCAAACACACACACACACACACACACACACTCAAGTTATATGAATTATATTTGGAGCAGTAGCATTATAGTGTTTGTTATAATCAGTGAAGCAACTGTCTTTCTTTCCAGACAAACTATCGTCCTATCGTTTTATGAGACAAGAACGCGTTCTAGTATTGGTAAAGCAACACAGAGATTTTTAGGAACGAAATGTGAATGTATACCAAACAGCATTGGAACTCTCAACTAATTTAGAAAGAGCAATTACTGAGACGATGAACATGAGTGAAGTTGTTGATTGTGATTCCATTTTAGATATAACTGCTTGTTTTTGGTGGATTCGGTGGCGTCTCTGGGAGCTGCGCCTATTCTCATGGACAAACAGAGTAATCAACTATTCATATTCATTAAGTAGTAATACATTTATACGGTGCCAAGCACTCACATAACGTATCTCTGTTCTATCCCCATAGACATTGATATCCTGTACACAGGCTCACAGAAGGCCTTAAACGCCCCTCCAGGCACAGCACCCATTTCATTCAATGAGAGAGCATGGTGAGCTCTTATATATGTGTGTGTGTGTGTGTGTGTGTGTGTGTGTGTGTGTAAGAAGCTTGGGGATGTTGATTGTTGTGGTGCAGCGTTTCAGGTACTGCACTGTTGACCAAAAGTTCCAGGGTTCAAGGTGGGCCGTTGAGCCAGCCCATGACCTTCTGTTCGGACTGCACCTTTCACTTGATCAGTTGTCAATCACTCTGGATAATTTATGTTTAGTTGTGAAGCAGATGCTGGTAATATCCAAGTGTTGTTGTGCTGGGACTTTTACCCTGGAACTTCTGGTCAGTAGCCCAGTACCGTAACCACTGCAACACCAGGGTCTTCCATGACATTTGAGGCTGATTCTACTAAAAAAAAAATCAATAATTTCCTGTATTGTGACATGCCATTTCAGGCATTTGGAACTGTTCGTTACTGTAAAATCTCAATGAGAGCTTATACATGGTGCCAATCAACAGTCAGCCACATAAACTTGCCTATGTATCTGTAATTAACATAAGACATGATGTTATTTCTGATATCTTGTCCACACTGGATATATTCCGTTTGTATCATACAGCCAAAAGATGTTCAACAGGAAGACTAAGCCAGTGTCCTACCTGTTCGATATGACTCACCTGTCCAACTACTGGGGTAACGACGGCAAGCCTGCACGAGAGTAAGCATCACTGTCAATACTGACATCTGGAAGATGTAGTCAGGGTTACAGTTCAAAATTCATGCCGTCTTCACGTTGTTCTGTAGATACCACCACACAGGGCCTGTATCCGGGTTCTTCGCTCTGAGGGAGAGTCTAGCTATCCTTGCTGAGAAGGTAATATTATCATTGCATGAACACAAACAAATTTATCCAGACAATGTCTAACAGATATATCCAATTTGAAATTTTACTTAGGTTCTCTACGTTACACTGACATTCAGTTATACTCATTCTACACTGGATTTCTTGTTACTATGAAACGTGCACGTTTTAGATTACCATTTCATTATGAACATACCAGTATGTCTGGATGGATTTTTCCATTAAGTAAACATTCGTACCCTCACTACAGAGCAGAGCGGTTGAGGCATTTTTGCATGTTATATGATTTTACTTAGGGTCTGGAGAAGTCCTGGAGAGAACACAAAACGGTTGCAGAATACCTGTGGAAGGGTTTGGAAGACCTTGGCCTAAAACTCTTCATCAAAGACAAGGTGAGACAACCAACAGCTCATCAGGATCTGCAGATCTTAGCTTTTTACACCATGGCATTCGAATGACTTTTTTCTTTAAGGATTTGAGGCTGCCCTCAGTCACCACCATTGCCATTCCTGATGGATACAACTGGAAGGAGTTGCTAATGTACTTGATGAAACACCACCAGATGGAGGTGACAGGAGGACTGGGACCTTCTGTTGGCATGGTGAGGAAAATTGTTTACCTGCCCTATATTTACTGCTCACAAAAATGAGGGCATATTTCAAAATGACAGCTGAAAAACACATGAACAATCAGACTGTTTGCAGAGTCTCAGAAACAGAATCAGAACACAGACTGGTCAGATTGGATTTGATGTAGATTTAAATCATTTTAGTTTAGTGCTTAGCATCATTTAACTATACTGCCCACAAAAAATGAGGAGATCCTTCGAAATCAAATCTCACATAATCAAAATATATCCTACGTTTTGTGAGCAGTGTAAATGCTAATCACAGGAAAAGTAGGTTTTCAAATGTTTGCAGTGTTTCATGTAACATTTTTTGAGTAATGTAATTATATTATATATATATATTAATATATATTAATTATATATATATATATATGAGATTATTTCACACTGTGGGAAGCATTTTCAGGCTCGTATTTTAAGCCTTACTGTTTATGTTTAGTTATGCTTAATTAATATGAAAGGAGCATAAACGAGTGTTTCTTAAAAGTACACAACTAGATTTCAAATAAATGTATATGTTAACTGAGTATTAAAGATTATTAATAATAACTATTTACAGATCTGCTTTCTGTTTTAAGACATCTTAAGTGGATATTTTTCCCTTACTGGCAAATAATGCTCATTTTTATTTTTCTATTTTTGGCTATTTTTTTGTGGTGTAGATTCACCTTATCTACAGGAGTGTCATGCTTGTTAAGTAGCTAACTAACATAGGGCTTTTTCTCAAATCAATCAATCAAAAAAATAAATTTACATCAGTGCTGACTGGGGCTTGCAAAGTGAAGGATGGATGTTGCCTTTACGGAATTCCGTGATGACCTGGCACCCTGCCTAGGGTGTAGATCTAGTGAATTAGATTTGGACTCCTGACCCACACCGGCGGGTGTAAAAGCTTATCCTTCATTAACATCTAAAAGGCTAAATTGTTCTCTCTACACTAAAAACAGTAAAAAAAAAAACACTAAAAACAGTTGCTGTTGAAGCCGTTTAAACATTGATACGATTTTTCTGTGCACTAGTTGTTGAGACTGGGACTTATGGGCTACAACTGCAGCACATTCAATGCAGACAAAGCTCTGGCAGCCTTGAACGACACTCTGAAAAACTGCAAAAAACACAAGGCCTAGAGATGACATCGGATCTCATCGTCAGCTCGCCTGCAGAGGACGCCTACACCACAGAGGACTTTCAATCTCGGTTAACATGCATCAACAATGGGCTGAATGTCCCTTAAATATGATCATTTTAATCTATCTTGGTCATCAGTTAAAATTATATATATTATCTGTACAATGTAATGTCAAATCGTTTTTTCTTTTATTCGAAACAATGTGTTTGTTTGGCATTTGGAAATATGTGGAAAAAAGCAGTAAATAATGCAGAAGCCAATTGACTCCAGTCTAAACATGCAGCGGAATTGGGATTCCTTCCAGTGCTGAGATTTGAACCTTCTGATCGGTGACTGTATAGCACAACGCTCACAAACATTAGGGGATATATCATTATGAGATATCTTATTTTGAAATATCCCCTCATTTTTGTGAGCAGTACATCAATTAGCAAAAGAACAACAGTACACAAAAGTATAAGGCACTGCGCTTTGACTTTTCAACAAACCTGGAGATGAGAAAATAATTGTATAGTACTGGTGTATAGGTATAAAGATAAAACCTGCTACTTCTAAACAATATTCATGCCTAAGAAAATTGTCTAGGAATATCCTACAATTACTTCAAAGTGAAGCCCAGATTACTGCCATGCAGGGGCACTCCTGGTCAGACACGTGCTACTGACCTAATGGCCATGACTTGAATGGGGAATCTTTAAAACAAACAGTCACATTGCACCTTAGTATGGCACAGATCTTAGTTGGTAGTGCACTGGTTCCCAAACCTAAGCCACCCTGGTTTGTATCTTGCGTGTGGCGAGGTGGGGTTTCTCGGTCGTTTTTAGTTGGCACAGCAAGGACTATAAATTGCAGTCATGTTCATTGGTGTCTAATTCAAGTTGGTTGCACAGTGCCAATTTCATCTCAGGTCTCAGTTTTCCCTCTGCTTTCTCTAGTGAGGGTCGGAGTGGTAACAAACTGAGAAGGTCAGTCCGGGTTAAAGCTGTTTCTGAGGAATAACAAAGACAAACCAGGCTTTACTGGGCATATACGCTACGAAGGCAGAGCAAGTAAATGGAGCCATCATTTTAAAGAGGGCTCTGTTACACCCTAGTTTTGGCGTTTCCTGCACTTTTCCATTTTTAAACACACTTATGAATTCCACTTCTGATCCAAGTCACAGCATATAAATATTTACAAATTGTTTGATCTAATTAAAAAGACTAGTTGATGGTTATAGTTAAATTCAGTTCATAAGCATACTTATGCCCATAGAGAGAGAATGTAATTATAGGGCAGTTTCACGTGTTTACACTGAAGCATTACAGTGATCCTAAAGCGAGAATGAACATCAGCAATCCAGCTTTGGAAAAAAAGCCGATCTGCACTTTGTCCAAAAATTGCCTCCAGGGGACTGAGTTGTATAAGTGAGAGTTCAGAGAATTCAGAGTAAATTTCTTACTCAAACCACAAAAGCACTGGAACAAATGTAGTTCTCAGGGTAGGTCTCTGGATTCAGGTTCCTCCCAAATAAGTCCCTAGAACTGATATGTTTGTAAGCAGGTAATACCACAGTTTCCAACCAAGGACCAGCTCATAAAACGTTTCACAGTTCGGATTAAGCTGTACATCTGTACTACGTTCACAGAAAAGAGCCTTTCAGTTAAAACTGGGATTAAACACAACTGGCCGATTCATAGTTTTACACATCAAATGTGTTACGTGATCAACACAGTCTCGTTTTATTCCATTTCTAAGAAAATAAAACTACTCCAACTGAAGTAAACTCCTTGGCTTACTGGATCAATGCAGAAACGCGAAAGTAAGCCGTTTTTTAAACTAAACACAGTCTACACCAGACTCATTTTAATAGTAAAACTTGGGACTGTCTGATATTTTCATTAAACTACAACAACATATAATAGCCTCAAAAACATAGGCTAGAAACCTAAAACATCCCTCACTTAAAACGACCAAAATAAAAACCAATTATTAATTCATAAATAATATACTTTAACAAGTCAGCGAAAAGCTACATTAAAAAAAAAAAAACAATCGTCATTAAACGCTAACAAATCAGTGAACAGTACCAACTGTCTAACTATAAGAAGTCACTGCGGCTTCTCCTGTAGTGTGCGTTTACTCTGGAAAGTCGGACCCAGATGTTGAGGCTGATCAGGGAGTACAGCTGCAAATCCTGCATCCAAGCCAGTATCATCCGGACTCTTCCAGCTGCGTCATCGTAACTCAAAGAAAACTGCTCCCCTTCATAGCTTTCACACAGCATGCGTGACTGAGCCAGCTTGAGGGCGGCGGGCGAGCTGACGCACCACACCGGCGTCTTATCCGCATCCAGCACCGACACCGTCATCATGCAGCAGTTCTGCCAGGACAACAACGGGCTATCATTCAGAGGCTGCATAATTCTACAGCTCCAGAATAACAGGCATCCAAAGTAAACGTACTGTAGATAAAAAAGGATACCGAAATGTACAGTAATGTGCAAAGTTCCCAGGCCACCATTAGATTAGATACATCATTGTTTTAACAATAGAATCATGACCATATATAATTATTTCCCAGTCTCTTTATTACAATACAACCAGAAAATATAGGGAAATTGTATGCAGTATTTAAAAAAATAAATAAATACGAAAATAAAATGCTTCTTTAAGATAGAGTGGTAAATATGCCCCTTAAGCTTGAGCAATAGTTCTGGCAGCTTCAAGCCAAATCAACCCATAGTCTGAACTGATTAGGAAAGGTGTTTTTGGAAGGGTCCACGTTACAGCTGGGCTTCTGGGTAAAGTAAGAAAAAAAAATAATCTAACATTCTTGCACACAGACCATCTGTGGCAGGAAAATCAATGAGCATGTATTTCATATTTGGAAGATTTTATTTCCCTTCCCAAAAGTAAATCTTTAAAAATATAAAAGCAGACTCAAAGGCATTAGAGTTACCAGCACAGCCAGACAGTATTTTTATTTTTTCAGATCACAGTTATTAGTAAATAAAACGATCATATTTCAGATTTACAATGTTAGGTTTTCTAATTATTTTGCAAGACTGTACAGTATGCTAAGCAGAGGAAGCAGACTCCCAAAACTCAACAGTAGGAGGGGCCAAAGGGCAAATGATTCCTAAGAAATATAAGGCGATAAAGCGACTTTAATAAAACACTTTTATCACAAAACTAGTTCTTTTCTGAGCAGTATTACATGTGGATAAGAAATTCAGAATTATAATTGTGTGTTGCTTGACCGTTCCTTTCTCAAAATGCAATAGTGAATAATTCACCTTTTCTGTCAGAATGTCATTGTGGTGGTTGTGGCGTTTTGTTTGTTTAACAATGACTAAAAATGTTTTGTTACCTTTATGTCTCCCTGTAGTCCCTCAGCCTTCCAGGGGAAACTGATCTTGGCTGAGACAGGAGAGCGTTTTGGCCATGGAGACATGCTGTAGATGTTAGCGGGTCGTAACCACACGTATTCACGATGGACATCATCTGGCAAGAACATGGGTCAAGAGCTTGGGTAAGCATGTAAACACACACAAATATTATATATATATGGACATACTCATATGTGTGTGTGTGTGTGTGTCTGGCACGCACGATATAGCTGGATACACACAAAGACGGACACAGGATCTCCAATTTGTCAACAACTGTGAGTGTGAATTACAAACAGAAAATGTTACCTAGCTTACAGAGCACCTTTGTGTAACGACAGTGCATGATGCGTCTGACCGAGTTGTGCAATAGCATGAGAACTGTGTAACCATGGAGACTGCAGCGCGGGGCGACATCATCGTATAAGGGGCTGATCTCTGCTGGTCTGTATGGACTGTAAAGTATGTGAGAGGAAAAGTCCGTTATTGTTACCAAACGATGATATAAACCAGAGACGCTGCCCTTCCCCTCAGTATTAGCAAAGGATTTTTTTGCGTACCAGAACACTGTGCCGAAAAGACTTCTTTCCACAAGCTCGTGGAAGTGCAGGGTCACCATGACAAAGGCGATCGTCCAAGTGCCCTAAACATAAAACAAAGGCATTTTAAAATCAAATTAAGGTGTGAAAATGAACGGTCTGATTGCCTGGTCATCTTACATGCTGCCTTGAGCCCTATGAAAGGGTTCCCCGGACCCCCAAAGAGCATGAACCTACAGCCCTCAAAGTCATGTAAGTCTCCAGTGTATTGTACTTTTTAACCATTTTGCCTACCAACCATTTTTCTAGATTATCACATTTGTTTGGAGCATTCTTTGTTTCAATTCCCACATTTAATCGATCTGAATGGGGAAAAAAAGATCCACATTTACAATCCCAAATCAGAAAAAGTTGAGATAGTATGGACTGCAAAAAATAGAAATAAAAAATAAGTAGAGAATAAGTTTACTTTTATTTCATTTCAGACACCATGAACCTGAGATATTTCATATTTAGGTTCACATTCCAAAAAAATAGCTGGAAAAGTGCCAAATCAGGGCTAGTAATGAGGTTAAAAAATGAACTAATGATGTGATTTGAGCAGGTTACTGTAAGCACGGTTTGGAGTCTTTGAGGAGCAATGATAGGCAGAGGATATCCAATTTGTCGACAAATGTGTAAAAAAAATGATTACAATGTTTTAAAGCATTATAGCTCAAAGAAAGACTGGAATGGGACGTACATATTTCTTCCTCTAGGGTGAATAATATCAGTAAATGAGTCAAGGAATCTGGAGGAATTTCAGTTCATACAGGACAAGGGTGCGAGCCTAAATTGAAAACCCCCAATATCTGATCACCTCAGACGGTTACGAAAGTGTCATTTACACTTCTGTGATGTCAGCATTAATTTTAGACATAAGCTACCTTCAATACGACATCTTTTCCAGGGACGTCTATGGATATTTCGACAAGGTAACACAAAACCACAAGCTGCACACATTAAAAAAAGCAGGGTACAGGCACTGGTACGAGACTGACCTGCTTGCATTTATGACCTGTCCCCCATACAATAATGTGTGGACGCTTTTAAAATAAAAGTAAACAGTGTTTATTTTTGGGCTCTGTCCCACCTTTTTCTGATTTGGGGTCACCAATATGAATGTAGAAATAAGATCATACAACATTCTTGTGAGGCTAGAACACTGACGTACCCTCCACAGTCCCACCGTGATCCCTTCACCAAACTGCACCAGTTTGACCAGACTGTCAGCCCCGTAGAACTTCCACTTCTCAGCTGTGCACACCTCTGTTTTACTGACCAGAGAGCGCCAGTATGGTCTGAACAAGAGACGAACACGTGACTGAATACCCAACAGTCATCAAAGCACAACCATCAAACCCAGTACCACAGGCTGAGTGCATCACCATATCTGCTTCTAACTTCACATTCTCACTGAGACCTGGTTAAAACAGGACCCTGAACACACAATCAGCCAGGAGGACCTTTCAGCTGTCGCGGTTACAGATGGACGAACGACTCCGTGGAGCTGCAGGGTTAAAACGTGCCGAATGTGAGGCCACTCGCCAGTGTTCCAGCACACAGTGACAGAGGAGTCGGAGAAAAAAGCCTGGTTCTGTTGATACACGCTCTGCTGTCCGTCTGTATGGGTCAGCGTGATCTCCCAGCCAACAAGAAGACTCCTGTACAGAATAACCACGTCAGGTTTGAACTGCATGTTCGGTTTGCCTGAATGAATCAGGTAAATGAACCTGAACACTGAAAAGGAGTTCAAACTAAATATATTACTGTGAATTATTTCATTTCATTTCAGTACTTTAAGGAGCCATGCCAGCCTCGTTTAATATATTAGATCTGCAATTTTGCAAGTGACCAGGGGTGTTCACGGTGCGGAGTTGCATGTTTTCTCCACGTCCATGTTTTTTCCTTCCAATTGCTGGGTCACCTGGAGTGTCTAAAGTGCGCATCGGCATCAATGGCTATACACGTTACAGCATGAACCTTGCTTATTGCGATCGTACTACAATTACGTTATCACAATTTATTCTTTAAAAGTAAGATAGAGGATAGGAAATAAAACGCCTTATTCATCAACATTCCCCGATACAGAATTATAATAAATGAGGAACATAATTTACCAAATAACCATTTAACATTCAGACAATAAGCACAAAGTTAAATCACGTTTTAATGCATTACAAGGAAAGCTTATTCACATTCAGAAAATAATTTCCATTCAAGTCAGGGCAGGTTGTTACGAAGACGCACTCTATCGAAAGGCACTCACTTACCAACGTGAGATGTTTTTTCAGTCTTTGCTGTTAACGAGCCTCTAGGATCCCGTTATAATTTACGTTACTTGGCTACTGATTAGAAGTTTGCAAAATGAAGCCAATACATGTTCGCATTATCAGTCCGAAATGAAACGTAAAGGAAGCATCTGCAACATTTTTTGGGGTCAAGAGCAGGACTTGACAAATCCATGAATGAACCTCCGATCAGCCTTGGATGGTGTTTATTGAAAGACGAGTTTAACACCACCAGTTGACGCCTTGAAGAAAATAAAAAAAAGTAGAGATGATAGAATCAGTGAAACTCTTTATATTTTTGACTGACCCATAAAAACAACGTAGAATCTGTAGTAAAACGTCTTCAGAGCCGTTGCTCTCCAGCCAAGCTGTGAATATATTTAAAGTCCATTACGTTTGCTTTACTGTACCGACTTTATTTCTCTGCCTGTCCACCTTATCCAAATCCTCATTTGTAAAAAAAAAGACGTACCGTGGCTCATTGGAAGTATCAGGCTGGTCAT
Organism: Parotocinclus haroldoi; assembly: GCA_034779995.1. Classification (NCBI taxonomy): domain Eukaryota; kingdom Metazoa; phylum Chordata; class Actinopteri; order Siluriformes; family Loricariidae; genus Parotocinclus; species Parotocinclus haroldoi. The sequence goes on from JAUZST010084342.1 coordinate 44,018, forward strand.
TAATGGCTTCATCTTCTGAATTTAAATCAAAACCAATAGATTTTAAAGCCAATATATTTTAAAAACTCATTTGAATTCAGGGGGCGGCACGGGGGCTCGGTGGGTTTCACAGCAAGAAGGTCCCGGGTTCAATCCCAGGGTGGGGCGGCCTGGGTCCTTTTTGTGTGGAGTCTGCATGGGTTTACTCTGGGTACTCTGGTTTCCTCCCACAGTCCAAAGACATGCGTGTTAGGTTAATTGGTGTCTCTAAAAGTGGCCCTTACTGTGTGACTGTGCATGTGTGTGCCCTGAGATGGATTGGTGCCCCGTTTAGGGGGTTCCTAATCTTGCGCTCAGAGATGCCAGGTAGGCACCGGCTGGCCCACGGTCCCGTGCGGATTAAGCAGAAGATAAGGAATGAATTTGAATTAATTTCTTGTTTTTTGCTCGTGTAAACCTACGTTGCTGTTTTGTTATGGCTGGCGTCATGGCTAGCTTCAGTCGGTGTGACACTATGGTGCTATACTGGCACTCCTAGATCACCTCCCGGCCAATCAAATTGTGGGGTTGGAACTGTGGCATGATTGTGTTTAACAAGTTTGTTTAAGTGTGTTTATTGCATGGGTTTAATTGTGTTTAGTCTAACCTGAGGACTCGCTCAATTTGGTCCGGCATGCCGGTGTACGGGTTAACGTGGCTCAGCTCTTTCTTCCAATACATGTCTTTATGGCAACCCATTTCGCTGAACACCAGCTTCTTCCAGAACTGTGCCGGCATGTCCTGCTCCTCCATGCCCTCAGTATCTTCCGTCACAGCTAGATTTGGCCTCAATTTCTTCTTCGCGATCTCATAAGCATACAGGTCGTACCAGATGGAGCTGCAAGAGCACACACAATTAGTTTGTCTATTTATTTGTTGTTGTTGTTTTTTTTTTTTTTAAACGACACTTCAAATGAAACTTCAAAATCAAATGCAATTCTAGACAGAAGCCAGTCACATTCACTCTGCATATCGAGAGCATAAACAGCACCTACTTGTCGTTAGCCAGCTCATGAAACTGTCGGTTCACAAAGCCGACGCAGAAGAGGGAGACGGCGTCCAAATAAGACAAAATCTTCAAGATGATCTCGGGCGGTAATCTAATGAGAGTCAGACAGAGAAATGGATGCATAATCAGACTGCATACATCAGAAAGGAATCGTTTAGAATTGATACCTGCCTTTCAAAGTAATTTTTTTGGAGGAGGGAGGTGCTGGGGCAGGTGCTCCGGGATCTGGAGGACTGAGGAGGATAGAATATCACAGATGATGGTGGATGAATAGTAGGTATGAAGCTCTCACTCCTGTATCTGTGCAGAGACAAAAAAGATCATCAGATCTTCATACCAGTAAATGATTCAAACGAATCTAATCTCTATCGGTCAAGGTTGTAGCACCTGACTGATGTAGGCATAACTCTAAATGAAGTTTGTACTTAAGAGTAGGTGCTAACGATTAGGAATTTGGGAATATTTTAGTAAATTACACTGTCAGTAATTGTAGGCTGGTGTTATGAGTAAGTGTTATAAATAACATCTACATGATGCCAAGATTTCCCAGCAAAACACACATTTCGTGTGTTTAGGACATGCTAACCTTACACAGAACGAACACGGACCACTCCACCTTGGATCAAACTAGTGCCACCATGCCCGGGCCCCATCAGAGGGCAGTAACTCTCTCTATCCTTCAGTTGGCAGGGAACGATGTGCCTCTAAGGACATCAAGATCCTGAAGTGATACATTATATTATTTATCTGTTATTATTTATTTAAGTTTTACTATGAATACAAGCTTAACTATTTCACTTAACATCTAAACCATCCAAGGGGGTTGGGTCACTTTTTGGGTCTTGGTCCTCCTAATGTTTCTTCCTTACAACATTTAGGGAGTTTTTGTTTGCCAATGCCTCAGGTTTCCACCTCGCCCTAGGTTTGTTCAATTTGGGACTGGCTTTTTAGGAAAACATAATGCTGTTTTGAGCCAAGGCTCCACTGTAAAATGACTTTCGGCTTTGATTTATAGTATGAATTAATAAATAGTGACGGGCCAATCCACATTTTTTTTCAGTTCCAATCCAATGCCAGTGCACAAGCAATACTGCTACAGGTTGGTTTTTATTACTTTAATATTATGATTATTATTGTTCATATTGAGTCAAGGGTTACAATACGCTGCCCTACTTTTCAGCATTTCCACGATGACATCTCTAAACAAATGATATTACATTAAACCAACAGCGAATAAAATTTGCCCACAAAAAGTTACAGACCTAAGTTGTCACGTGGACTGAAAATGGATCGGCCCTGTCCGTCAAATTAATTACGAGTTAATGATATAATCTCTTATAATAAAACTGACTACTCAGAATGGGTGTCCACATA